>BGPR01034984.1:0-16196 GCA_013235015.1 Araneus ventricosus
TGTACCGCTGGTTAAAGCAAGAAAAATATCGATAAATCATAAAATTGTCGGAAAATTTGTTATTGCATTTAGTTTCAAAACTTCACCTATATGCTTTATTATAGAATTAAGGAAGTACCGATTCTTTCAAGAGTAATAAGAGTTGATTTTTATCAAAATGAAACATGAGCTGGTGGATGTCTATACCTTCAAATATGAAATATGCCAATATGCAAATTTTAAATTCCTTAAAACCTTAAACATAACCTTTTCCTGCTGATATTTCATTCCAATGAATTTCAACAGATAGATTTATCTATATTAAGACTGAAAGTTATTAAGTCTAAAAATAATAAGAATATTTATTTTCTTTTAAAGAATATAACACAACTGGTGCCGCAAAATTACAATAAAGAAGAAGATACTTAAGAATTAGTTTTGAATGGCAGCACAAAAAAATACAAACCTTAAAATGAAAACACTCATCTATTAAAGCTAGTCACGTGTCTCAAATTTGATACGCGACAATTACTCTTCTTCCTCACCAAATGATATGTGAAATCTTGATTTATGGGAAACTGCAGACACATGTAAGGGTTTAGAATCTACAAACTTTTCGCGATACTTCTGATCAGCACCCTTGATTTGAGGCCTGTACACAAATTTTATGGCAGCTGCAATAATTATACCATTGACTTACTGAGTTCTTTTTCATCCATCTGAGATTAGGTAATGCATTTCCACTTTTTCCCATAAATCAGACTTCCAAGTATCATCTGGTGAGAAGAAAGAGTAAATTGTCACGGAAGAAATTTAAGTGGCTTAACCATGCTTTAATAGATGAAGTGTTTCTTTAAAGGTCTGCTTAATTTTTTATTATTTTCTGCATTCTTGAGATTCGTTCTTAAGTAGTAAATAATATTGTAATTTTGCAGCTTAGTTTTACATTGTGTTACACTAAGCAAAGAAAATAAATGAAGTTGATATATTTTTAGACTTAAATAATTTTTTGTCATGCATATACATCTATCTGTTGGAATTCACCGACAAAATGATATAGGTGGTTATGCTGAAGATTAGGAACTAAAAATTGCACATTGAAGTAATTTCACATATTTTGGAGGAACATTGGAGGGAACGTGCCACCGGAAATTCTGGACCGATTTTGATTAAATAAATTTTATTACTTTTAAGCAGATCAGAACTTAGCAGGTAATGCTGTAATAAAGATAGAGAGAAATTTTAAAATTAAAAAAATATTAAAAAACTGTCTATTTTCGTCAATTTTTACGATTTTCAAAGCCTTTGCGGGAACGGAAGATATCAATCAACTTCCTTACTTTTTTCCCTCGTTTAATTTCTCACCCATTCGTAACTTTTCTGCGGTATAGCAACATGAAAAAAAAATGATTTTTTTCGACCCACCCTAATATGCAGTTCAAAAATCATTACATCCTTTCTTTAAATGCCTCTTTGTGAAGTTCGCTTAACAGTGTTGGACTTATTGAAATGTTTTTATCGCATTCTTAATAACGTCATCTTCTAATTGATGAAAATAATTTTTCTTGTAAATCCGGTAGTGCCTTTGAAATAGTTAAAAAGTAAATTTTCATTGTTCCCCTGAAAATATCTAATTGATTGAAAACAATAAAATTTGTAGGTCCTGTTATTCGAAATTATTTGCAAGTGCATTGTAAATTAATCAATTCGAAATTGACAAGACCATAATAAAAAATCGATTTAAAATCGATCGATCAGAAATTAGAATAAAAAAAACTCTGTTTATAGAACAGCAAGAAAAAGCAATTTTTAAACAAGAAAGGCAGTAAAAATTAATTTTTACTAATTAACAGTTTTAATTAAGAATACATTAGCAATAGATAATAGATGAGTAAGTAATTTGAATAAATGAAGTAATAATGATTATGATTTAAAAGTTTTAGTAATTCTAAAAATGATAATTTCAATAAATAAGTAAAGTTTATAATCTAAAATTATACAGAAATTTGAAAGTAACAATTGTAAAATAAAGCTTCAAAATCAACTGTGGAATTCACATTTTACTTGTGGAAAGTTTTTAAAAAGTGATAAATTTTTTATTGTATTTTTGATTAAATATATTTAACAATAGTAAAGTCCTCAAGTCGATTAAGGATATTAAAAAAAATCTTCACTTGCGTTTGCTGAAGGCACAAGGTGCAAATTTATTTAGGGGAACCCGGGGCAAAATGAAATACTTAAGGTTTGAAAGACTGTAAAATGGTAAATAATACTCAGAGACGTTTGAAAATACAACGTTAAAAAATACATTTATTTGGTCACACATAATGAATTTAAAAACTAATCTATGATCAGTACATGAATTGTTATTCACGATTTAGTAAACTTTGTAATATGTTCCGTTTTGTCCCGGAGTTAAGGCAAAACGGAACCCGGTTTTATGTACTCTTTGAAAATTCTTAAATATAAAAAAAGAATTGTTTTCTTATGATTATTCAACATATTATAAGTTATATTAAGTATAAGAAATCTCAATAAAATTACTTCAGACATTATATCGGTAATTAAAAATTAAACAAAGGAAAAGTAAGGTTAACGACAAAACTCACAAATGAGAAATACATCTTCGTCACCACTTTCTACTCCGGCCATGGGCAAATTCCACTGGGGCAAAACGGAACCGGGTGCTATTTCGCTCCGGTCCGTTATGCCCCAAGTGCAGAGGTTAACAAAGAACTACTGTAAGGCCAGGCTGGAAGTTAAAGAACTACAATAAAAGTATATGAATGAACAGTCCAAAGAGTAGTAATATTAACGAAAAAGCAGAGCTTATTCAAACATAATAATAACTTATTTGAATTGGAAGAAAACTCGGTGAAATTACAGTGTATTATGTTCAAAAACGAGGAACTCTTCTAAACTATGCGTAGTAGCCAGCTCTCATGGACTTTGTCAGTTTAGTCATGTGCAGTAGGGTGTTTTATGAAATTTTAGGAGTTTCCACTAATTTCCGCAACAAACTGGGCGAAGAAATGAAGGGATTCTGTTTTACCCCGTAGTTCTGTTTTGCACCGGGTTCCCCTACTATTGAAAACAATCCAGAAATAAAAGCAAATCTTTGAATTAACCAAAGTAAATTCGAATTATAAACGATATTAACCAAGTTATTATTTTGAATTAACCAAAGTGAATTCGAATTATAGACGATATTTCCCAAACTTTTATTTTGAATCAACCGAAATAAATTCGAATTATAGACGATATTTTAGCATTATGTTAATAGTAAGTTCAAGGGAACAGGTAATAAAAATTCGAATTAATCGTGTTCCACAGTATATTAATAAAACGCTCTTTAGGATAAAATTCTATGCGTATGAGAGAGTATATATTTATTCTCATTACAGTGGTTTCTTTAAAGCAGTTTATAATTAACACTAATTCAAAACTTTGTAAATCTACTTGATACTCTTTTTAATGTAATTAAACTTATCGATTAGTTCTTATTGTAAAAGTATTTAATGTATTTTAACTCTAAAGCATTAATTTCTTTTATAGGTATAAGCTTAGTAGATAGATCTACTTGCTGCTTTCACATCATGTCTCAGTTATTGGGTACTTCGGATTATGTGGTCATCGCCTTAGTTTTGGCGGTGTCTGCTTCCATTGGCCTCTATTTTCGATTCACAGGTGGTAAACAAAAGACATTGGAAGAATTCTTGCTGGCAGGAAGGAACATGGCAATACTACCTGTTGCTTTCAGTCTCCTGGCAACTTACATATCAGCGATATCTGTCCTTGGCATACCAGCAGAAATTTATCTGTATGGATTAAAATACAGTGTATGTGTTCTAGGGTTGCTGGTAGGATATCTGTTCTGTGCTTATGGATGTATACCAACATACTATGATTTAAACGTATCAACGACTTATGAAGTAAGTTAATTTTAAATATTATATTAATATGATCACTTCAGCTAGTGTGAACACTTGAACAACAGGCATTGAATGCATACCCACTTCTACCATAGTGTGTCAATTGGACGGGTATTTCAGAAAACACTTTATTTGCTATTATTTTTAATTTATATAATGTTTCATTAAATATAACAAAAATAACGTACATATACAAAAGTATTTAATAATTCACATTTTTTCCTACTTCTAAGGATAAATTAGTTGCAACATTTCCTACAAACAAATTCCGTTTCTTGAGAACATTCTCCACGACAGTTTTTTTAAAATGATCTTAAATGGCATTAGCTCTATTTTTGTTGTAATAACCAATTTGATACACTTTACGTATCTTGGAATTTGGTTTCAACTGTTGGCATATTTAATTCCTGTGACTGAGTGCAGTTTTCGTTTATTTCATCTCTGTATTTTGCGACGAGTTCTTCAATCAGCTAAAAGAGAAATTTCTTTCCAGTGATTGTTTTAACTGGAAATTCTTTGTATAATAGTCACGTGCTATTAATATACAGGATGTGCACTCTAATCGTGACCCAATTCCTGATATTTAAACCGTTAGAAATAGGCTTGTACTTCCAGTTCAAGAAATGTTCTAAATGACTTAAAGAATTATGTTTTATAAAATTTGAGCGAATAAATGCCATGAAATTATGAAGTCTAAATTTTTATACAGTACCCAGACATTATTAAAACTTTTAATAAAACATTTTTGGCATACTGACATTATAAAAGAAAGTTCTATTTTTCTACGACCAAAACTGACCAAGTTATGAAGCTTTAAATTTCGTTTTTTTAGACCAATCAACGGTCATCTCGTGGAAACGTCGTGTGTTGATTGTCCGATATTCCTTGAGGTGGTCATTGAAATGGTCTAATGTCGTCTAAAATAATGATCCATATTTAGAGCTTTATATCTCGGTCTGCTTTTTCGCAGAAGAGTGAAAACCTTTTTTGTTTGACATGCTAGTGTCTCCAGAATATTTTACTAAATATAACCAACAGGACTAGGGGACTAAATAGATTTTTAGATTTCGTAATTTTTTCATATATATATTTATTACTTCAAACAACATAAAATATAATTCTTTACGACATTTAGAGCATTTTTCCAACTGGAAGTAGAAATTTCATTGTGAAATTTGGAATTTAGAAAATGACAGTTTCGGATTTTGTAGTGTAAAAGAAGCTGAATCTGGCCATGTTTCTACGCGCATAACCAAAAAATATTATATTTCATGCTGAATAATATGTTTCGTTACGCTTGCTTTAGAGGCAAGTTCTAAAAAAATTCCGTAACTTTCCATGTTAATAAAGCATGCGTTAAAAAATAATTTTTTCTGTAATAAGTTATTGCGTAATTTGTAGATGTGAGCAGCTTTATTCATATTATACTGCAAAAAAGGCATCGTTTATAACTTTTTCCATTAAAGAAAATCATCTAGTGAAAAACACGCTTTAAACCAATTCAAATTATAAATAATTTTAGCAGCCTTAGATGCTGTTAAAGTTTGCAGATAAGTTTATTGTATTGAACTTAATATTACACATTGAATTTGTACCAATGTTGAAGTTACATGTAAGGCATTTTCTAAGATTTCTGTGGTGTTTAAAATGAAGCAAATCATTAAACTTTACAACATTGCAGAGCTTTGATTATTTTTTTATAAAAATTTAATTTAAAATAATTGATAAATTCATAATTATAAGAATCATATGACGCATTTATCAAGAATTAATAAAATTCTAAATAAATAGATGCAAAATGTAGCGAAATGAAGAAAACTTTAGTGAAAAATTTCGGAAAGTTTGCTTTTATTAGGAAATTATATCCATCTTAAATGATAAATTTCATGTGCAATTGCAAATTTTTGTTTATTTTAAACTTCTATAATTTGTTAATTTCTGCTTTGTTATCTTCTTCCTTTTTCGGAGGTTTGGCGGAAATTATTAAACAGGCACTGTTATAGTTACATTATTCCAAAAATTTTGTAAACGAAATTAAATGTTACAAATTATGATGATTAATATTACTGTGAAATTTGTTTTCTAGAACCTAATTTGTTTGAAACTTCCTCCGTTCATTTTCAGTTGTCCGATTTGGCATTTTTCTTGCAAGAATTCCAATTTTCAAAAAAAAAAAATAAAATAAAATAAAATAAAATAAACGATAGCATTTTTAATTTATTTGGAAAGTATTGTAACTTGCAAAATTAAACTCATTTGTCACCATATTGCAGATTGAACCTTAAAGTCAAATATACCGGTGGTTTTTGACCCTGATTCCAAATCAGAAAATATTTTTGAAGAGAGTTGACCATTTCTCTCCAAATTGTCTTTTGTCATTAGCTGGGTTTGCACGAGGCTAATCTTGTCTCGACAATCAATTCATGCATGCGCGGAAAGAAGATCAGGCATGCGCAGAAAGAGCGGAAGATGACAAGTTCTTGTCCCGACGGGACAACTACATGCTTATGTCCGGCAATATTGCCCTCGTATAAACCCACCTTGTGGGACAAATGATAATGATTATTTCCTTGAATTTTCATTGCTTCATTCCTCCCCTTCAATTTTTATTGTTTCCACAACTAACAATGCGAAAATTTTCGCATCGGTAAACAAGGAAACAACAAGAAATCAAAATTAAATATGGCGAACTGATTTACCATTTGCGATTTGGTAACGTTGCAGTTGCAACGGTGGCGAACTACGAAAATCAGATTTTGTCAATTTCGATATTATCCTTTTCTTGATTTGGAGGAAAATTAGAAATCTGGCAAAAATAAAGAAATAAATAAAAAAAATAAATAAAAATAAATAAAATAAAAAAAAAAAAAATTGGGCGGGAGAATATCGCCAAACCACCAATGATTCTAAGATTTTTTTTTTTCAGAAACAGCTCTAAGAAAAATATATTATCTTTTTTACAGTATTTGGAAATCAGATTTGGAAAGACGATCCGAAACATTGTTGCCTTTCTGTTCATTATTCGTATGGTAAGTATGTTATTTAATTAGAAAATAAACCAAGATGATTTTCAGATTATTTGCATAGACCAAAAAAATAAAACATTCTATTTCATTTTAAACAAGATTTAATATTTTCTTAGTTTAACTTGATTTAGAGTTTAAGACATAATGCAACCCCACGAAATGCAAAGCTAAATGAAGAAAGAGGGAAGCTTTATTACAGCATTTTCACTTTCGAATCTATAAATTAGACAAAAAGAAAGTATTGTAAACCTCAAAAAAGATTTGCCTTTGAGATTTTAGTAAATCTCCATGTTTGAGACCTCCCTGAGAACGAAAAAAATCATTTCTGGAATTAGGTCTTTCCATAACTCAATAGCTCAAAAAGTTATAAAGTTGAAATTCGGAATGCGTTGTTAACACAATTATGAGAAAGCGCAATGAGCTGGATAAATGAAATGTGGCATTTGTATTTATCATCAGAATTATAGAATTCTATCAAATTTTGGGCCAAGACCTTAAACGGAATGATAGTCATTTGATCTGTCTATTCGTGCGCATGTGAACGTGATGGCCGAAAAACGTAACAAGCTAGATGAGTGAATTTTAGTATACCACCTTAACCCCAGAATTGTAGATATGTGTCTAAATTTTTACTAAATTCGTTGACGTGTAAACTATCTGTCTGTCGCGAATAAGTCAACATGATAACTCAAAATCACAAATCTAATAAATGAAATTTGGTACTTGGTCTTGACGCCAAATTTTATATTCAAATCAAACTTAAGACGCAGTCGTTTAACGAGAAGAAGTCGAAATTGCATACTTGATTCGCTTCACGACACTACTAAGTTAAATACAAAATTCTTCTTATTGAGTAAGTATATGTGAAAGTCGATATGACTACGCTCTAGCTGGTCTTAGATGAATTTTTCTAACCGCCTTCGGCGACCAGCTTGTTCGCCGGTACATAATTTCAATTGAATCTCTTGTGTATAGTTTGGTATTCATGATCCCCTTAACAAAGTAATTTTAAATTCCAAATCGTAATAGACATTTAACTCATGTTCTTTCACTAGCCTTCCACCTATTCTCTTCCTTGTCTGCATGAACGTCCTTAATGGAGTCCTGATGAATCATATAACAGCATCATCTTCACTCTCTTATTCCTCTTGAAAATATGCATTTCATTTTAACATTAAAATGGCGCAGCACATTTTACTTCCAGCAGCATGTTAGCTGAATGAAAATATGCCGATGAAAACACATCATTAAACATAAAAAAATTATATTACCTTAGGTTTCAACAATGGAAGAGAAGTACGCAAATAAATATTTGTTTAAACAATGAAAACGGTTTGAATTGCGTTGCAGCAATGAAAAATATTGTTGTAATTTATGCCAAAAAATATTTTTTTAAATTTATTAAAATTAGAGAAAAAAAAATCGTACGACATCCTAATTGATATCATTGAGAAGGTAATCTTTTGCACTTTCAGGTGGCGTAAAAATAATCTTTGTGCTTTAATATTTCCGAAAGTTATTAAGGATAAACGCCTAAATTTCGCTTAATTTTTAATTTATTAAAATTCTAATTAAAATTTCAAAAAAGGGCTCCGAGGTGCACATTACCACTCTCCAAAGTATGTTTGTACCAAATTTCGTAGCTCTAGCTCGAGCAGTGTGCCCTACAGAGCGCCAGCACACAGACACATAATATTCTCCTTTATTATTAGTAGAGAAGTATATGTGAAAGTCGATATGACTACGCTCTAGCTGGTCTTAGATTGATTTTTTTTCCAGGATCTGATTTTAGATATTTTTTACTTGTTATGTTGCCATTTTCTAACTTTTTAAAAGATGAAATAACAAATAGAAATATTTTTTTCTTCCTTTACCTAAATAAAAGTAGTTTCTTTACTTTTATTTTAGTAGCATCAGTTACTAAAATAAAGGTGAAGAAAGTTTACTAAAATGTTCTCTTCATTTTTATTCGTGCCTTTTAGGTGTTTTATACTGCACTTGCTCTATACACTCCATCTCTCGCACTAAACGCTGTTACAGGTTTATCTACATGGACATCTATTCTATCGCTTGCAGGAGTTTGCACATTTTATTGTTATTTGGTAAGATCACCTGTTAATAACTGATTTCAATCTGTATATGAGTAGTTTAATTATG
Organism: Araneus ventricosus; assembly: GCA_013235015.1. Lineage (NCBI taxonomy): Eukaryota > Metazoa > Arthropoda > Arachnida > Araneae > Araneidae > Araneus > Araneus ventricosus. The sequence continues at coordinate 9,095 of BGPR01034984.1, forward strand.
GAAATTTACGGAGAGAGTATGTGTGTTTGATCTGTGAGAGAGTATGTTTGCACGTTCTGTTTCTTTTTCTGAAATTAAATAGGATTGAGATTCCCTGAAATATGTTGCTGTGTTAGATAGATCCTTCTCAGTAGAAAAGTATAGAAACAAAATTGTCCGTGGTTGGAATAAGTTATAAGTGATTATACTCGAATATATTTAAAAAAATTGATACTCTCTACTGCTGGCATTCAATTTATTAGAAATTTTTCCAAGTATATTTAAAGATTCAAAACTGCTAGGTTTAGAAAATAAAGGCTCTTGAGGCCATAAATAGAAAAAAAGTAGCATAATAACCACTGGAATTTAGACATTCATTTTTTTGTCATTTCTGTATCTCAAAGATCTGTGTACCTGGTGTAGGAACAAGTGTATGATATATGCACGGTTTATTGCATGGTTCCTCGTCATCTATCTAGCTCGTAATTTTTGAAGTTTGACAATCCTTGACAGTTTCGAGTAATAGATATCTGCAGAAAATGGCTAAGTGACCTCCAAAAGTAAGTCGTAATCGCCAAGTGACCTCCAAAAGGTGCTGCTTCGCATGGTTTTAATTAGTATGGGACGATTGTCATCACCGTTGATATTTTCACAACCTCTGGAAAGGGGATATGCAGAAGTTAACAGAGGAAGAACGTAGTCATAGCCAAAGCTGCTAAAATTAGATTAGTTTTGCTCAGGTTTTGTACCAACGTCACCATCAAGTTTGAATGGTTGTCAGTTTAGTAATGTCAAATAAGACTTCTCTTCTTTTGTATTTGTACTACATCGAAAGTTGCAATTATAGTAAAGATTTGTGTTATAATAAAGTTAGCTAGTTATTTATATTTTTATTTATTTCATCGAATTTTCATTCACTAAAAAGATATCATGAACATGTGGCTACTGTGCTCCAAGTGGGTAGAATAATAATGCATGTTGACTTAAATGTGATTATCTATACTGTTTGCCTTTCTAACACACTTTTATTTACTTGATTTTTTTCATTTTTGTAGAGATGGAATTTGGTAATCGAATTTTCTCTCACTTCCTGATGTGCTGGAGTTTTGAAATTTTATATATTTGTGTGTTCTCGATGACAATATAGTATTTCAATATTTTCAGAACTAAACTGTCAATTAACCAAATAATTTAATTAAATTTGGGTTCTATTTCAGTGAAGCCACATGTTAGTGAATTTGAGAAAAAATTAATTTGTTGATTCGGTAATATTTATAACAATAACCGAGTTATAGATTAAAGACAAAAAAGTCGAAAGTAATTAAAATAAAAACAAATCTATTTTTATTGCAGTAATAAAAGTGCGGTTTTAAAAATTGTTTTTCATAAATTTATTAACTGTATTGGTTTTTTACAGGAAGAATTTATAATCTATGTCCTCAATAAAGGATTTTTGGGGATTCATAAATCTTTATTTCAACTACAATAGTGTATGGCGTCAATATTTTATATAGAAATTAAATAATTTCAGACAATTAATTTTATTAGGGAGGACTGAAAGCTGTATTGTGGACCGATGTCTTCCAAGCTATTCTCATGTGTATCCCTTTAATTGCTATTGCCGTCCAAGGAACGTTGGACTTGGGGCTTACAGAACTATTTTCAATCAATAAGAGAGGAGGAAGAATGGTTTTATTAGAGTAAGTCGTCCTCTTTTTCATCTGGATGGCTTAGAAGAACTCATTAATGTCAGCAATTTTATTATGTGTAAATGTAAAATTACAGACAATAGTGGAAACGAACTGGTAACATATTTACTGCAAAATAGTTTTGCAGTATTGCTCAATATTTGAAATATTGTACAATATCAGGAAAATATTGCAGCTGTATTGTTTAGTAATTTGTTACTTGTCATGACTATGCCTTGGGATAAATGGTATTCTCAGGCCTTAAACAGCTGTAAGCAAGATTCTTGCTACTGCGTAATGTTCATACACAGACATTGATTTTCACTAACTTATTCAAGGATACTGACGCATGTATGTACGCTTAGTCTTTCTTTAAATTAAAATTATGCTAAGTAAAAAAGAATCTGTTGGTTAAAAATTCAGAAGAATAAATCAATTTTTGATCTTCAATGAATTGTTCCTGATAAAAAAAAATTGCATCATATTAACATTTAAAATCTTCGCCCCTGAAGGCGTTAAAAATTTACTACATACTTTAATGGAACTCAAAATATGTGGCTGTTATTTTTAACTAAAAATTTATATCTTGCTTAAATGCAAATATTAAAATACATTTACATATAAGTGATAATTATTTGACAGAATGTTTAAAAATGGCATGTATAGTAAAAAAATGTCATAGTTTATAATAGCATATGTCATGAAATAGAAAATAAACTCTTCATTTTTAATATTAAATTTATAATAAGTAAGGTTGTTCCTTATGCATATTTGAAATTATTTCTTGAAGTATCTTATAATTACAAAGGCAATTGCTAAAAATCATAAATATAAGTAAGTTTATTTTAAGAAAATGTTTATCATTATCATGCATAATGCAGAATAACTTCCTAATTGCAGTTTAGAGGAATTTAGGTCACTAAATTTTTTGATTAGCTTAGAGCCAGAGTAAACAGATTGATTTGGTGCGCACCAAATCCACAAGGATAGAAGGAGGGAAAAAGAAGAGTGAAGTATGAAAGGAAAGTAGATTAAATTGGCACCAAGGGACAACCCTGTCAAATCAGTTAAAGCTTAACGTTTAATGCAGATGATTTTAGGAAACAGAACAGTGGATTTTTCACCCATGGCAAGCTAGTAAGCGTTCGCCTCGCTGGTTTCTAACAACGGTCGCTTGTATTATCTAATCTAGCAGATTAGAATGAATTGAAATATCTTTTTCTGGTCTAGTAGATGTTTTATATTCTAGTAGATCAAAATGAGATCTCTTATTAATTTGTAAATATGGGCACCGTTAAGGTATAATAAAATCTATTTTTGATAACTTTCGACTTTATTGTTCTATGTTGAAAAATTCATTTATATTTAATTTTCGAAAGAGATTTTGATATTATTCGTCTAACATTCCAAGCAGAAAATTGGAAGATGAAATTGAAAAAATAAATTCATATTTTTCAGATAGCCTTCCATTTTACTTTTAATCATATATAAATATGAGCATGAAATAAATTCAAGATTTTCGTGGTCGTGGTTTGGAAAATATTAATGACTAACTTATAACCCAGCATTGCTCGGGATCAAAATTTTTTCATATGCCCCTCGCCGTTTCTTGCTCTACGATATTGTCATTAACTTTCCCCAACAAACGTAAAACTCATTGAATCTTTTCTTGTTAAATTAAAACTTTGAAATCTAGCCTTTTTATTACCTTATAACAGTATGGTTTTTAATGAAAAGGCGAGAAGCTTGGAAAAATAATATTTCTTTCAAACAACATGCCATCAATAACTAAGAGAAATTTCAAAATGTTGCGAAAAATATACGCTGCAAAATAAAGCATCAAAAGACTACAAAGAGAGATAAAAGGCAAGAACTAATAAATTAAAACACCCGAAGCATAACTTTTCTTTTCATGCTTATGTTAAAAATAATGGAGAAAAATGAAAATTCGCGAAAATAGGAAAAAATCGCCCGGATTTAACACTTAAAATTAAATAAATAAATATCTAAATCGCATTTTAAAATAATTTTTACTGCATTAGCTCCCACTTGTGCTAATACATCACTGTACTAGATTTATTCCCGGTAAGTCAAGCGATCTGGGCGTGCATAGAGTAGAAAAAAATGAGCATTCGTACAAACTAAAAAAATAGCTGTTTTATGTATGCAGATTTTGACATTTCTGATACGTATTATTATTTTGTTTCAAATCTTAAGGCATTATATAGTTCGACATATCGTGAATATTTCTTATTTTACGTTTGTTTCATTTTAGTATGTCCATTAATCTGACGGAAAGATATACTTTCTGGAATTCTTTGATTAATGGAATGACAAATGTATTCGAATCAAGCGTGACATTGCAATCACAAGTTCAAAGATTGCTCAGCGTAGGAAATCTCAAAAAGGCACAATGGTAAGTGATGCAAGATATCGTAACAAGCAACACCACCTATCTCAATTTTTTGAAATTTCAAAGAGGAAGATTTAAATGAATTTTTCGCAGTCAATAACGAATATTTCTAAATTTTGTTTCACGTTTGTTTGGAACTTGCGGTCTCATGTTCATAGCAGATGTTAAAAAATTCAGATGTATTCGTTATGGTTGCGAAAAATTCATTTGAATCTTCCTCTTTGAAATGGCAGAAAAATGAGATAGGTGGTGTTGCTTGTTAAGCGACGATATATGTTTTCTTCAATTTTAAAAGGAAAAAAAATCACTTTTACGGTAGTATGCTTAATCTATTAATGCTGCATTTTTTCGATAATATTTTGTGTATTAATTTTTATTTTTTTTTTGTAATCAATGTCCTGAAATCAACTGGAAAATTGCTTAAAAAATCATATCTTACATAGTATAAGCATATACATAGTATTAATTAACAATATATGTACACTGTATTGATGTTTCACTCTTAAGCTCCCTTTCGTGGTTTTTCACTTATGCGCTTTTTTTTCGCTGTCTCCTGAGCCTGCGCATAAGTGAGAGATCGCTGTACTTAAAAATAATGTTTGTAAAATTTATGTCGAAAAAATAATTCATGTGAGATTTTTATGCATTTTTAGAAACGTTCTTAAAACAGGATGCTAGACATTAATGGGTTAAGACAGTGGTCGGCAAACCGCGGCTCTTTAGCCACTTGAGTGCTGCTCTGCCAAGAATCGATTTCGACTACGAACGATTATTACAATATCTAGTTTTATTAAAAGTTAGTAGCTAATTTAAATCGACATCTTAAGAACATGGTTCTTGGGAAGAATTTGGCTCTCAAAAAAGATATCTTAATCGTTGTATTGCTGATATTTGGCTCTTTTGACTGTTGAGTTTGCCGACCACTGGGTTAAGAGAAATCGAATTCACCGAACATCTATAAAGCTAATCTCTACTGGGAAGAAACTCTATAGGTAAGGCACTTCCTGTAACTCAATTCATTTCATAGTGTGGTTGGATTAATTCTTTAATTGTAGAGATTTTATAAAGAAATCTGTGAAAATATAATGGAGTCTATTCATACCCGCGTGACACATATCAAATGCCAATTTGCTCCGGAATACATCGCGCTCATGGAGTAAAATCTTGCTGTAGATAAAAGAACGTGAAGTCACAGCACAGTGCAAGGCAACCAGCAGTTATATATTACAGGATACGCGCACTTACAACTGTCATACGATTTTGACATCTCATAAATTTTCATTTAGGCGAAGCATCATCCCAAGTAACTTGTTTTCCGTTTCTTTCAGGAAAATATATCTGACAACTTCGAGTACGATTTAGATCGTTTAAAGTACAGCGGAAAGTCGGGTAAGATGGTGAACTTAAGCTCTGGTGTTTTTCCTGGCCCTAATATTCGTCGCAGAAGATTATCACTTCGGCAAAATCTTCTTACAACTCTTTACTTCAAATTGATATTTTTTTGAAAATTGTTATTTTAAAGTTTGAGGCTCAAAAATTTCATTTTAGAAATAAAGTCATTTTCGTCATCTTTCTCGACTGTTTGGATAAGATGATGCAGGGGAGGCAGATGGCGAAGTCTCTGAAATGCAGGATCGGGGCTGTCATCTAACGTAATTTTCGAGAAAAACTCAATTCTTTGTCTTACCCTCCTCGTCATCTTACCCGATTTTCCCCTAATTAGCATGGAATATTGCTTGGATTCTCTTAGTGTAGTTAGATTCACGTCCTGTATTGAAAATACAAGAGAGATTTATTGGGTCAGACCTCGTACTTTTGAATAGGACCAGATGACGAAGATGACTCCTGATCCATCGCCTCACTTTCTAAACTTCCACCCCACACCGACATGAAGAAATCTGACCCACGACGATAGAATTATCATGCAGAAGGCCCATATACACAGCGGATCTCTTATAGAATCGTGTTAGGAATCCGCGATCCTTTTATCTGAAACCCAGATTCAATAATCAGGCATAAACTTATGTGTATACATATTGAGATAGAGTAACACTTGAGGCAACAAAATTGAAAAATTTTAAAGTGTGAAACTAAACAGGAAGGAAAAGATTTAAACCAGAAATTTATCCAAAAAATAAAAATAAGCAGAAAGGAAATTAAACTCTCAAAAGAAATACGCAACAAAACATTACATAAAAGCTTAATTTAAAAGACTGAACTTGAAATATAACAATAACGAAAACGATTTGTTAAGAAACAATAAATGCTTCATCAGAATGAAAAATGTATGAAAATTGTTTTTGTAGAGTGTGTGTTCCATACAACGGTAGCTGTTAGTTAAAAAATGTTGACTTTTATGGAATACCGTGTAAATGAAAGAAGAAAAGACAAAAGTTTTGCACTTTCACTCAGTTTTTATTTATCTACAAAATATTCTAAATCTTTTAGTTTGAAATTTTTTTTGAATAGTTAAATTTATATAACTTGGCATGACCGGAAGAATACGGCGACAGCCGTATCAATTTTGGACATTTAATTCGAAGAAATTTATATGGTGTATTTCTTTCATCAATTGATCTCCATTTTGATACTATTTTATAGAAGGAAAAAGTGTATTTCAAATTCATTCAAACTACTTCATCTAAACTTAGTTTTAAATTCATCTTCATTACCGATTTTTGAATTCTTGGAATTCCACAACTTAGGCTCACATTATTTTTAGCATTCTTTTAAGTCATGCTATAAAAAAGTCTGCATTATTAAGGAAACTTTAATGAGTATTACAAAATTGCTTTGAAAAAAAATGTTGGTGAGAAATGTCATCTTTACGTGCTGTAGGCGTCTTTTTAAACTTCAGAAAATTCCTTGCGAATAGACAATGAATTGCAGAAAGAAATATGAAGGATTTTTTTGTAAGCTATTTTCTTCTAACAATATATGAAGGTAACGGATGTTTTTTTATTGAGAAAGAATAACTGTTTTCCAGGTCTCTGTTTTGGGGAATGGTCCTTATTGGCGTGTT
>BGPR01034985.1:0-16195 GCA_013235015.1 Araneus ventricosus
AGTGGCTTCGCAGTTTTGGTTGGTATTTAAGCCATTTCTCTTCCACAGTCAATTTTATAGTGGCTTCGCAATTTTGGTTGTATTTTTCTGAAAATAGTCTTTTAGATATCCAAACTGGTCGAATAGAATCTCAATGTTTCTTTCTTGTAAATATGCAATAATATTCTATTTTTTCCCATTTAGGAACTTGGTTGAGCGAGAGTTTAGGGAGAAAACGGGACAAATATTAATACGTGACTGAGTAGTGAAATACGGTGACGGTCCCATATATACGGGACATACGGCAACACAAATTTTAGTACAAATTAGGTGCACTAAATTTTTTTTCGTTATCTAAACAGCAGTACTTAACCTGTATTCATATTAAAGAAAAACCAAATGAATATAACTTTATTTTCCTTGCTTTAATTTCATCAATTTTATCGATTATCTTATCTAAATTTGAGTCTATGTTTTTGTATTATTATATTGTTCGGATATCGCAATTAATTGACAGATATCGTAATAATAAATCAAATAAATATGTTCTACAATGGCTTGACGGATTGTGGCTAATAATTTTTTGAAGAATTTTCTCATACTTTTATTAATCGTTTGAATAATTATTTCCTTTATTCATGAATTTAATCCCTGATTTAAAAATATTTATGAAATAAATTTATTACTTTTTTAAAAATCTAGAGTTGTTTTCTTCCTTTATCAGTTAAAATAGTTTATTTCACGTAATTAGCTTCAATGACTTCAACGATATCAATATTAACATTAATAAATCTGAAACAAAGTGAAGATAAGCTATAATAAATGAACTTAAAATGCAAGCGATAAATTGTTTCTAAATTAAAAGCATTAACTAAATATTTTATTTCTGATCTGTTCTTAACTACGTTTTGCTACATTTCTGTTATAACACAGATTGGGCATATAATCCAAAGTAGGATTATTTCCCCATGATTCAAGAAAAAGCTGTTATCCTTTTAACTTCGACAGTATTTATGATTACAACTCTCGCGGCAACCAAGCGAGTTTGATCTCTCTCTTTGAACAGCTTGTATTTCTCTTTCATGTCACATGGGTTTATAAAGTGCGTGCGCATTATTTTGTTTGGATTGCATGTGGCATCTCGGTAATGTCCTGTAAAAAGTTGGAAACAAATTCAAAATGAAAATTCCATGCGTTCCTTCGATTTTTTCATTAAGTGCGTACGCTTAATTTTATTTGGATTGCATGTGAGATCTCGGTAAGGTCATGTAAAAAGTTTGAAACCGATTCAAAACGAAAATTCCATGCGTTCTTTCGCATTTTTCATTAAGTGCTTGCGCATAATTTGATTTGGATTGCATGTGAGATCTCGGTAAGGTCCTGTAAAAAGTTTGAAACAGATTCAAAACGAAAATTCTGAACGTTCATATAAATACATCAGTCGTAAGTTTTGCTATGATGAATGCCTAAATTATGTTTGGAGTACTACAGTGGAACTTGTCCATTGCTGTAGGGACCACAATGAAAATTTGATTTATCCGAAAATTCGAATAAAGAAAAACAGGTTCTAAAAATGAATAAGACAAGGGGAAATGGCAACTTTTAAAACTAAAAATGGCAGTAAAAGTTTATTTTTATTGGTTAAAAGTTTTGAAAAATAATACATAATTAGTAAATAAATAGTAAGTAATTTTAATAAATAAAATAATAATTATTAGAACTAAAAAATTTAATAATTTTAAAAACGATAATGTCAGCAAATAAGTAAGTATTATATAGCAGTATAAACAGTATGCAGTTCTTTGAATACAACAATTGCACATTTAAACTTCAAATAAACAGCACAATAAAGTAAACCTAATGTGTTCAAGGATTTTTAAAGAACCGAGACTTTTTATTTGCTTTTTTGATTGAATATGTTGCTAAAAAGTTAATTCCTCGGGTGGATTAAGAATAATAAAAACTATTAATTTACCATCACTCAGGACATTAGATATGGCGTAGTTTACTCGTTAACGAACAAAAACAATTCGGAAGTAAAAATATTTAGCAATTTTTAATTTTGTCTTCGAGTTAACCAAAATGAATTCTAATTGCCTAAGAATTTGAATGAAAACATTCGAATTTGCCAAGCTCCGCTGCATTTTGGAGATGAAAAATCATTGTATTTAGTGACCTCATCTGTTATTATATATGGAAGAATGTAACTAACTCTAATAATGGAAGAATATGCAATATGCAGAAAATTGCTACAGCTAGTCGATTATATTTTAGTTGCCCAGCTCTGACACAAATCTCCCGAAGCATAATTGGCGAGTTAGTTTTAAAATTTGAATTAAGAACATTGAAATTAGTCACGCTCCATTGTATTGGAAGTGAAGATCAAATATTTGCGTTAAACAAACTTTCCAACGACGATGGATGATTTTATAACGATGGGCCACTTTCTATCATAAAAACACATCCATCACTCAAAATATAATTGTATTCAGTAACCTCAACGGCTCTTTTACATGCAGGAATATAAATAATCGCACTAATAGAATAGTACGCATTATATATAAAATTGGTATAGTTAATCCATTTTCACAATCCGTGAAAGATTATTCTAAAAATTAATGACAAAAATACGAAAAGGTGAAAACAAATTAGTTTGCTGCAAAAGAATAACGAAAGCTAGTAGTTCTTTTTTCAATTATCAATAGTCTGAGGTAAATATCGCTAATTACCTGGTAGCTGTAATAGGAAAAGAAAATGGCGAATGCTCAGGAGAAAGCGCAGTGTGTATTATTGTGGTTAGCGGAAACGAAATCACCGAAAACCGTGCAAAGTTTCACTTGATGTGTCATATAACTCCATCAAGAGTGCCTTCAATTTTTGAGTGCATAGAGAAGTTTAAAGAAACAAGACATGTTAAAATAACACTTGGCAGGAAATCGAGTTCAGACTGGACTCATGTAGACAGTGGCGTAGCTAAAATGTTTTCAGCAGGAGGCGAACTTGGAACATGCTGCCTTTCCTTTACAAGTTACATAGGGCACATAAACTTCTAACTAAAAATAATAAATTACAGGAAAAATACATTTTATTAGTAACATTGTTCGTCGTCCTCGATCTCTGGAGATAAACTGCGAAATTCAGTATCAACCACCATTCTTTCTTCACATATCGGCAATTTACCAGCAAAAGGTTAACAATACGATTTGATTATATTAAATATTTAGTGCTATTTAGTATTTTAGTGATCCCTGAAGTCACTCTAACCCCAGCTTCATGGTCAAGAGAATCCGTCCTCTTGGCTACAGGCCACCGTCCTTTTCCCATCCATCTCAATAGATTCCGGCTTCATCATTCAGATATCTGCGCATGCGGAGAAAATGGATACCCTCTCCACTACGCAACTTCTCGTCACATGACGTTATCTTATCATTTTACAAAACCAAGTGCAGAAAATACTCAACTTTGGTGGAAAAGCGTACTTTCAAATAAACTATCAAGAATGAATATAGTTAACTCATATCTTTCTTCACTGAAAATGAGACCCTCATAAAACAGCCACCGGATGCAACCAGTTCATCCGACTCCGACCCAGATTTCTCTCCTTCACCAAGACCTCAGACTTATGGACTAAGACCCTCTAGAGGTTCAATACCTAGGACCCTGATCAGTCCTCCTACAAGTATATAGATGCAGCGAACTTTTGGGACCTGTCTTAACCATCCAGCGGGCGCGCCTGCGCAAATTTTACGACTAACGGGATTTTTCATACCCTGTTTTCTTATTCGGAGTCAAAACTGTCTAAAAGTCATTACTATTCCTTCATGCGACCCCTCTCTTTAGGATTAAATGGGTTTGCCCCAGTTTCAAGGTGGTTTATACTGTTTTATGCTTCTGTCGCAAATTTTATGCAGCGCGCCCGCTCGTGTAACTTGAATAATTTTTTTCACATCTTAACGTTTCAGTTTGATAATTATAAAACTAGTGCGGATTGTGGCGATTTAATATTTAATTTTACATTATTAAAGATATTTAATATGTAATAAGCTGGCCAGTAATCCGCCAAGCCGAAGACTTTTTCTTGAAAAACTTAACGTTCAGTCTTATGAAAAAATACCTCACTACGCCAGCCCCCAAAATCGGATTTTCGCCGTATGCCTTACCATGTCTTTAAGTTTGAATTATATATCACAACCTGAAAAAGCAAGTTAACTGCGACCAGAATTTGAGAAGAAGAGCTTGTGGCTTTTGTTTCAAAGAAAGAAAACGATCTTCAGAATCAATGAAATGCAGTAGGTACAATATAGTGTACTTGTAAGCGTCACTCTCTAGCAAAAGTTCAATGTTTCATATGCAAATACAAAGATTAGAAACTAAGAAGAAAGACTTTGTTGCACAATCTTAGTTTGTATTATAATTTTTTTATTATATATTGCTTAATTCATTTTTTATAAAATAATATTATTAAATCTCATTACTTTCTCTGATTTCAGTATAATTTTAGATTTTGCAAATAATATTAAAATTAATTTTCACTCTTCATGAAAATACTTGCTTTTCTGACGTGTCTCTTATTAGTATTATGAAATAATTTGCAGCTGGCATAGTAAAGATGAAGAAAATTATTGTGTCGTAAAAAGCAGGACACGCGCCCGCTCGTGTGAAATATTTTAGCGCGCCCGCTGGAAGGTTAAAATTGTTTTTGCTTCGCGAGTCTTTCTTTTCATATGTAAACACACATTTTTCATCGTTTTTAGAATGTTCACATGTTTTTTGTCGATATTAAAACACTGTATGTAACCCCTTTTTTTTCCCTTCTTTTGTACAATAAAATTTCTGCGCACACGCATCCAAACTGCAAATCGGAGATTTTTATTTCTGGAGCCAGGGGTGTAAAGTAAAGTATTTTAGTGACGCTGCTCTTCTTATTTATAAAATTGTTCTACTGCATGTCTGATTTTACCGCCCCTTTCGAAATGCCTCCAGGGGCGGACTGCCCCCTCCATCCCCCTTTAGTTAGGCCACTGCATGTAGAGCTACACTGCATGAGAAAAATGCATGCAAAAAACCCCTCTTAAGTTTCTTCAGTCTTTTGCCACAAACTGCATTTTATTTCACCTTATCGGACTTTTGTTATTCATGTTCAGAATAATAAAAAAATCTTTCTTGGACATCCTGTATTTTAGTTCCCAAGCCCCATAGAAATACTCCCAAAGCGTAATTGGTGAGTTAGTTGCGGAGAATAAAAAACATTCGAATTAGCCATGTTCCACAGTATTGCAGATCAAACATTTGCGTTAAACAAACATTCAGCGACGATGGATGGTTTTATAACGATGGCCACTTTCTATTATTAAAACACATCCATCACTCACCAGCGCAATCGCGGCGCAATTAACTAGAAAATCGTTCAGTTATTCCCTTTCGAATGGACGTCCATCAAAGCTAATGATGCGGAGCTAAGAGACGCCTCGAATCCGTGGCGAGAAGACAAACAATGACAGCCAGCAAAAAAGTATTTAAACAAATTATTACTTTCGATGGAGACGGATTTTGGTTTTCCTGCTTCTTTTGCTCCCGATTGAGCGTGACGGGTTTTGAATCGATTGGATTGATAAGTGGAACGAAAGCAACTTGTTCATTCCCCATTCGATTCCGTTTTGCAAGCGAAACATGGCAACGCCGTGTTCTTTTTTTACGTTCGCTTGAGTTTCGAGAACAGCTCAGAGAGAAGATATCGTTATGGGTGGAGAAATGTAAATGTTTCTCTCTCTTTTCTGCGACTCAATTTGCTTTTATTTTATTGATAAAAAGGTAAAAAGTGTAGTTTTTAGGAAGTCACACTTTTATTATGCGTTCTTTTTACTTTTCCACATACGAAATAAAGAAAGAGAAAGTATATTCGAAAATACAACTTCTTTTTTCGATGTCTACGTTTCAAATCCTTCCGAAAGACACATTTTTGGAATTGTGTTTATTTGTTTGTGAATTCGATAACTCAGATACGCAATGAGTTAGAAGGATAAAATTTGATACATGGTCATTACACCAAAATTGTAGGCTTCTATCAAATTTTGGACAAAATCCGTCTACGGGAAATCTGTCTGTCCGCGGTCATGTGAACAACTATAACTCAAAAACTTGAAGAGCTAAATGGATAACATTTGCTACACAGTTTTATCATCATGAATGTATGTCCGTATCAAAGTTTGGACCAAATCCATCGAAGGGTTGACTGTCTGTCGGACTGTATAATCGCATATTTGTAAAAATTATATCTCCCAAACCCTTTTGATTAGATAAATAAAAATTGGTATGACGGTTGCTAATATTAATTATAGATCTGTGCCAAATTTCGTTTCAATCGGTTTAAAAAAAGGCGTTCAAATTGCACATTAAATTTTTTTAAATGCATTCTCCATGCGCATGCGTACTGATAGCAATCTCTGTGAACGAGGAAGGATTACGTCGCTTTGTCCCTGAGCCGGCAAGAGTGGAAATCGGTACGCATTTAATCGGTACGCATCTCTTTGAATTGGATTCTTTACCTAAATATTTTACAACCAACGATAAGTCTGTTCTGTCTACCACCTTGGATATGAACACGTTAACTCTAAAACACAATGATTTAGACAGATGAAATTTGGTACATAACTTGTAGATCTGCTTCAAAGTTTGTACCAAATACGTCCACTGGCAGAATGTCTGTCTGTCGGTCTATTCATGCACGTGTTAATGCCGATTACTCAAAAATGAAATAAGCTAGAAAAATGGAATTAGAAAAACGCTCTCGGTAAGAGTTGAAAAATTCTAAATGCGATAAACAAAAACTGAATGATGATGATGATACGCAAGTGTTTAGGAAAGTCCACATCAACCCATCCTACCTTAAAGGGTGTGAAGCCTCGATCAGGCTACCGGAAAACTATGTAATCATGTAACACTCTGCCTTATAGGGCTAGGATGGCTTTAGAATCTACAAACAGTTTCGAATGGAGCTGCAAAGACAATATCCTTGGATTCCATGGGCCGTCAGAACAACAAACCCATTGGTAAATCTCTTTTCACGGTAACCATACTAATGAAGCAGAGAAAACTCACTCCAGGAGTACAGCAAGGCGCAATTTCAATTGATCAGCAAACAGCAACATGGGAGAGTTTATGTTATGCGTTTTGTTATGTACAAAATGATACAATGTATCTCCTAATGCATATTTATTGTCAGCAAGCATGTTTCTACAGAAAATTAAAGAGCATGGAGTAGCAGATTTAGATGCGATTGATTCCCAAAGAATGAATAAAGTTTTGCATATCGTCAAAGGATCCGTCAAGAATTAAGAAAACGTTTCAGAATAGAGTATTTAGGTCAACTAAGGAATTTTTCAAAGTCAATGTACAGGGTGTCCAACAAAGGACTCCCTCATTTTAAAATTAAATAACTCGGCAACGGAGATCGATAGAAGAACGAAACCAGTGATATGCTTAGTCTGAAAGCCGTAAAAATCTGATACAAAAGTTTCAAAATTAGTTATAAATGTTGCCGACAGGTGGCGCTGTACGTTGTAATCACAGTTCAGATTTCGAGAAGAAAGCTATAAACTGTCATTTGCAAGTAATCGTTGCAATCACATCACAATCGATTCAAATTAGGCATTTTTCGTGCTTGCCAAGGACAGTTTATAGATTTCTTATCGGATTCTGAATAGCTATTACAACCTGCAGCGCCACCTGTCGGCAACATTTATAACTAATTTTGAAACTTTTGTATCAGATTTTTACGGCTTTCAGACTAAGCATATCACTGGTTTCGTTCTTCTATCGATCTCCGTTGCCGAGTTATTTAATTTTAAAATGAGGGAGTCCTTTGTTGGACACCCTGTATATCCTAATGCATATTTATTGTCAGCAAGCAGTCGTGGATTTTTTTCCGATTTTGCACTGGATGTACGAAATTTGTTGTACAAATTGGTCAACAGGATATCGCGAAAAATAGGGACGGTTGCTACGGATGGTAATAAACTAAGATAATATTTAAAGAATTTTAATTACAGTTAAATTGTAACATGGAATCTACACATAATAACATTCACATTGATAAACTGATCCCAAGAATTGGAATGGATAGCTTCAGTATAGAAACTCCTCGTTTGTTGATGGATCCGGTTTTCCTCGGTGCCGTGAACTTTCTTGTCACAGGCGAAACGGTGACATTACAGTGATTTTTATAAGGATCCGAAGATATGGGAGTCACCTGGTGAGATATCGAGGCTGTACGAAGCAGGTTTGAGGAGGATTTTCATCGAAATATTTTGTTAGTAGATCGCTTGTCGAAGGTCTTCTTTGCTACATGTGGCTTAGCATTTTCCTGTAACTTTCGAGAGATTGCACCTACCATGTTTAAACCTCAACAACGTGTTGCAGTACCGTTGAGTATCAACTGTTTCTCCCCGTTCCAGCCAGTCGATGAGTAGAGGTCCTCCTTTGTCGAAAAAGAAACTAGACATCACTTTTCTGGCCTTCGCGGCAGAGTGGTCTTCTGGACATTGGGATCCCGTGTGCCATCATTCCACGCTCAATCGACAAACACATTAACCCACGGCGATTAGTCATATCGCCGTCGCAGCTAAAGTCTCATCTCCATTTTGGGCACACCTTACATTATTATGCGGCAATCCATTTTAAATAAACGTTTTAACAAGTAGAGCTCAACTACTACCAATCAATATTTTAAAACTTGGATTTTATTTTCCAGGTGGTTACAGTAGATAATTCTTCACGAGATAAGGGAGTTAAAACTTCAACTCAATTTATTCGTGAGACTTGAGCGAATCCATTTCTCCTGGCTCTAAATACCCCAATGAATCTCTATCTTGTCACGACAGGTGAATGTGAAATTTTGTCGGCTCAAAGTCAAGAGAAACTTGGAGACTATTTTTATCTCAACTCCCACACCGAAATGTATCATTTGACGGGATACAACAACCAGTTGATGGATTGCAGTTTCGGACCAACAAATCCCGATAGCACGTGAAATTGAGCCGCAAAAGGGTAACTTTCTCTCAATTTGAAAGGCAAAATAGATTCCTTCGAAGGCTGACTATTCCTTTACAAGAAACTAAAAATTCCATTTAAATAAATTCGATTAAAATGGAGGCTTAAAAGAAAGTTATGTATGGAGGTTGTAGTCACCATGTAAAATTAGATTTTTTTATTTTAAAATAATAAAATTTGAAAACAAAATGAATAAATGAGTTAAATTTCATTCGACCGGACAAGCAGTTTCTTTCAGAATACAAGTCCATATTAACCATCTCAAGCTCACTACATGCTTCGTTATGAAAATTTCTAAATTTATTTCAAAAATGAGTATTAAACCTATATCTGATCATAAATATGAAAAGGAAAAATTAAGCATTTTTTATTTTCAAGAAATTTGTGGTTTCACGGTGAAACCAATGAACGGTAACGGGCTACTTTTCCTCCGAATAAATTATCATCAAATTGCAATATAAATTATGTATTTAATTTATAAGTATACGTGAGTGTTCAGGATATTAAATTTTCATAAAATTCAATATTACTTTCGAAGATTCCATTTAAAAAAATATCAGTTTGTGCAGGAACCCTCATCATTTTGTTTCTCTTAGAGATCAAAAGAAATTTAGCTCTTGCAATGCCGATATATTTGTGAATATTAACGGTATTGGATTGGAATTTTTATATAAGTTGGCCTATATATCTGGCTCTTATGTTATGAAAGAAAAATGACGCTATGTTTCGCCCATGCGCAGTAAAAAACTGTCCAATGTGTGGTTCCAATGCGAAACCAATGAACGTGAAAGGGTTAATGGCCAATATTACACAGGAATATTCTGGAATGTTGCTTGTGGGCATGCGCACAACATTCGCTATGAATTGCAATGTGCTTGGCGGAAAATATCTGTGAATGGAACATGACTGAACGACTGTCATAATAGTGGAGAATCTTGAATTTGGCCGAAATATATCGATAAATATCCGTGAACGAAACAGGACTGAACGATTGTCATAATAGTGGAGAATCTTGAATTTGGCGACTTATGAAAAAATAGTAGCGCCGGGTTTAAAATTTTAATTTTTCCCAACTAACATCAAATTATGTTACAAGAACCAATGAAAATACTTCCGAAGAACGAGTTAAATGATTTAGATCAATAAAATTGCAATTCTACTCTGCGTATCTCGCGAGCACAAATGAAATGGCGAAATGCCCAAGGAGTCGAATCTGTAGTATTCAAATATTCCTGGTCTGGACGTTTGAGGATAGTTCTGCGCTATTAGGGTTCCTTTGGTTTAACCATAGGAACAAGTGTGAAAGAAAAGAGCGGAAGTGACCTCCCTTCGTCTTTCGCATACAGGGGTGTCGCAAAAGATCGTTCGTAAACTCTAAAGGTAAATCAGCTTACAGAAACAAGCAAACAGTTTTTGAGTAATTACGTTCACATATACGCGTACGGGCAGACAATCAACCCTTTAAAGGATTTCGTCCAAAATTTGATAGAAATATACAGTTTTGGTGTAAAAACCAAGAAAAAAATTTCATCCACCCATCTAACTCGCTGAGTTTTTAAGGACATCATTTCAAAAATAGTTTTGTAAGACTCGGGGGCTTCTAAAACGAGTACAGTCGAATTTTTTGAAGATTGCAATTTTTGTACTTCGTGTAGGAGAAAGTAAAAATTATTCTGTGCAGGAAAAAAAAAGTAAAAATTTATATAAAAAAATCTAAAGGAGATTCGAACCTTTAGTCTGAAATATCTGTAATGTTTTATGCTCGATTCGTCTGTCTTAACATCATTTTTTTTTAAATTTGCTCTTAATTATATAGCAAGGATAACGTGTACACAAAAAATCTATGTAATATCGTCTCAGTGCTTAAGCGTTTAAATGCAATAGCTGAAGCAACGAAAAGTATTGTTGTAAAAGATACTTAAAAATATTTTTCAAATTTATTAAAATCAAAGAAAAATTGTGCGGAAATAAAATTGGTATCGCTGAAAAGCTAATTGTTTAATTTTAAAATGGCGTGCAAATAGTTTTAGTGCGTTACTATGCTCCGAAGTTACTGAGCAAAAACTTTAAAAATTTTGATTAATTATTATTTAAAAATCTAATTGAAATTTGTGAAAACCCTTTCTTGGTGAGCGCATACTACCCAGAAAGTAAATATGTGCCAAATTTAGTAGCTCTAAGTGCAACGGCCTGTCCTGTTTAATGATTTTTACATCGCTCATGTCGCAATTTGTAGATAGCATGTAGCCTATAAACTCTGTCATGTTAAAATAAAATTGCAATTCATTGAAATAATTCGCGATGTTAGAGGTTATTATGTAGCAATAATACCCTTATTTTTAATGAAGGCCTGTCAACAACAATAAGTAGGTAGTCACAACATGAACTTGTATTCTGAAATATGCCAGAATAAGCCTTTGTTCAACCTTATGCTCGCTTAACATGGACTCGGACGATTAAAACTGGGACAAAGTTTGTCTGCGCATTTTCATCTTCTTGCTGTTCATTCGCAGAGATTTTCTTTGTGAAAACAGAGAGCAAAAATGTAAAAGTTGCATTATGAAGCGAAATAAAAGGTGTGAAAGCTCAAATAAAGGACGTGAAAATTCTTTTAATCTCGAGAAACAAAATGGGGAAACACATTCATCCTTTTTAGGATCATTTTGGTTTACGATAACACTTTATGAATTAGATTCTTTAGTTTTAAATAGGTTTCATTTGTTAGTACAATTTTAATTTGTTTAGACAGGCGTACATAAAACGGCGAAATTTTGGATAACGTAGAGCAGAAAATCGAATGTACCTTTTGTATCTGTAGGGTTGCTATAATTGCCAAGCATTGATACGGTTTGTTACTTTACGGAACGTTTGTTTCTTTTCTGTGTGGTGTTTTGTTTTTGGTTTTGAGATGGTTTTTGTTTTCCGGTGATATTAATGTTCTAGTGGCTCTTGCCCCAGGTGGGTCATTGTATTTGTATTGGTACTTGTTTCCTTGTATGCTATATTTATTTTTGTGTCATTAGAATTACAGTGTTTGTTTTATATATCTGAGTACCTCATTGTTATTTTACTGCAATCTTGAATGTTAATTTACCTTGGCCTACCAGATTTCTAGGTTGTTTTTGATGTTTTCCTAGGAATATTTTTGCTGGTGATATAATGTATTGAATATTGGTGTGCCTGGGCTTTTTGAATCTTTAGATTCGGTAATTGTATAGAAAGTTTTTGGATGTGTCCACGGAGCAATGTTGATATTGCTTAATTGATTTATGTATTGTTGTATATTTGTACCAGGTGTCTACACTAAAGGAATGTCTCCTTGGTCAGATTTAGTCTGATTTTATATATAACTAGCAGTACGTGCACGGCGTTGCCCGTGGAATCGGGACTTCAACAAAATGAAAAAAAAGAAGAAAAACAACGCCCACAATGACATGAAAAAGTTTTGAAAACAAAATCAAAACAAAAGATACACATTATTGATTTTCCCGCTTATTTTTTTTTTCGCGATAAACAATATTAAAAAATTGCAACGTGAAAATTATTATACTGCAAGATAAGTATGCGAGATGAATAAATACATTAAGATACTGCCGAAAATAATAATCAGTCATTCAATTCAAGGTTATGGCGTCACCTCCCCTTCAACCAATCACATAGCCATCTGAGTTCCGAAGAGGTGCCGTGCCGCGCGAGGAACTTTCCATAAAAATAACTCTCAACCGCCCAGAAAAAAATTAATTTAAAAAAAACTTGAAAAGATATTTTAACCGTTGTTGTTTTAGATCCGACACAACCGTTCTACTTATAAGCTGAAAAAAATTGAAAATAATAGTGTTATTAGAAAGTCGGATGCAACAAATTTAAAATCAAAAGTAACATCTTGATGCCAAAACTGGGTATTTTTTAAAAATTTCTCAAAATTCAGTAAATTGCGTTAGAAATTCAAAACTAACTTCATTAGAACGGAAATCGCGTGCTCTTTCCGATGGTGTATCTATTTTTGTCGTACAGTTATTTGAAACCATTCTATTGAGAAATTAGTGCGAAAAATCAACCAAAACAACACAAAACATTAAATAAAAAAATTTCTAGATTAAATTTTAAAATTTCGGCTTCGAGGTGCATTCAGTCACCATTACGACTACCTGTGTGCCAAATTTCATAGCTGTAAGTGCGATAGCTTCGTCTAGACATCGCAGACAAACACACACACACGCACACAAACATTGCCTTTTATAAGTATAGATTTTGTCAAAATCCTATTGTATTTGATTGTGACTTTGTACAATTTTTTGCTTTGTTTAATTTAGGCCCATTCTGGCCTTTTTGTAAGCATTTTTAGAAACACAATAAATGCTGTCTCGGGGCTGGGTGCGAGATGCCGCTCTTCCGTGCTGGGCTGGTTCTCTTTCCCCGGCTGCCCGTGTTGTGTCTTACACCCAATAGGGAAGGCCGGCAGCCGTGGGTTGGGAAGCATTGATACGGGACGTTTAAGTGCTAAATAAATGAAACATGAAAGAAAGTGGGCTGGTAATGGTTTATTTCAATCAGATAAATCAATACAGTTTAACTAATCTATTATAGTGAACACGTAGAATAATAGAAATGAAGCAGGGATAATTTGAAGCCCAGTCATATTTTAAAGTTGATTTCACTTTCTAAATTATATCATTTTCTTCTCTCAAATTACTATAAAGCGGGACGCAAGCCATTTTCAAATTATAATGAAAAATCAAAATCGCTTCAATTGTCTCCACTGACAACCTGTTTCGACCATTGAGTTGACATTAGGGAAAATATTCCTTCCACATTTGCATTGTGGGCTGGAAAGGCAAAGCAAAGTTTAGGGAGGAAACGGGACGAATAGTAAATACGGGACTCAGTAGTGGAATACGGTGACAGTCCCGTATATACGGGGCGTATGGCAACTCTATGCATCTATTCTCTATTACATGTTTACCTTCCTACTGAAACTGTAGAATAATTCTGGCTCTCCTCGACTAACGACCGGGTTCCGTACCAACAGGCAGGTCTTAATTCTGATTTATACTTTTTTATCACGATAGGGTTATAAAAATTGTGCGTAAAACACAAAACTTCAATCTATGTATCTAAGATCACGCTTTAAAGGTGAAGTGTAATCCATTTTGGTCAGGGAAAAGGCAATATTTGGCTCAATCTTCTTTATTCCATCATTGAGGATAATTTAGGTTAGTTTTCAGTACGTAAAAGGATCATAATTTGCTATTATCCAAGACCAGAATTAAAAAGATAACGCCTGAGCGGCGCGATGTTGTTACCAACTTACATGCTTGAATCAAAAAAGGCAGATTGGAATGGGCAGAAAGTTTAAATACCCAGAGAAGGGAATTTCCCCGGAAAGACTCGTGACTCGAAATGTAAGTCGTAGTGCACTTATTACGATGGAAGTAGAAGTAATTAAAAATGAGGTGTCGTTAAAAATTATTTAAGAAAGTTAAAACATTAAAATATCATTTATAATTATTGTACATAATGTGAAAGATGCAACATATGTTTTCTATTGTACGTACTGTAAACTAAAATACAACCTAAAATTACGTTTTATTTTGAAATTTATTTTTTGTGGTTGTAAGTGCGAATGACAGTAAGTCGAGGAGAACGTGCATATATTTCATTCGCAATTTTATGGTTTCAATCTTTGATAAATTTTTCAGAAATCATTTTAAAATTTGCAGTTTTTCATTTATTTTATTTTATAGAATTCCATGTACACGTTTCAGTTTTATATATTCATTTATTTATTTATGGTTAGTATTATTTATATATTTTTTTCAAAAACTCACTATTCTAAAACCACTCAAAAAATGTTTCAGGAATATTATCGAAGCATTAAAAAAATTCAGTTATTAGGTTTTAAAAAACTTGATAATAGCAAAGTTAATTTTTTATTCAGTTTGTTTTTCTCGTGTTTTATATTGAAGTTGACTACATATTTATTAATTGAATATTTTATTGAATATAATTTCGTAAAATTGTGGCCCAGATTTTATGTGACTTTTCTCTAGTTTTATACAAATTCAATAAAAAAAATGTCATTTTTTATTGAAAACTGTGAATGTATAATGAAAAAACCGACTTAACTTTTGCCTGAAAAATCGAATAAATCATTTTAAAAAAGGAATTAGAAAAGAAAAATGAAGAGTTATAAGATTGTGGAAGACTTTTCATCAATCTTTCTACCGTATAAAAAAATGCTAAAATTAAAAATTGCATGAAATTGAAGTTTTAAGCTTAAATTTTATTTTTAACTTCCAGAACAATTTGCTTATAAAAATAATAAATAAGCTAACTCGGGAATTCTTGCACAAATTGCTTAGTTATGGCATCACTGAAGCGATAAATTCTTAAAACGCCTCCAAACCACAAAAATTTATTTTGCTAATGCTCAGAAATCAACCATGAACTTTAGTGAAAGTGATTAAAATTTATTCCGAACGGATATGCTAATGTGTTCTTCTTCCTGATGTGTATCAATATTTATGAAGATGACCTGAATCTGAATTCTACTTCAGGTAAAGCGGAGAAACTACCCACAATCCTTGAAAAACGTGACGTAAGCCAGAGGTAATTTGCCCAAAAAGCATGCGCGAACTTGGAACATCACTCAAAACTGCCAACTTGTCAAGCTAAGATGCGCATTCTGAACGTTTCAAAAGGAATAACCTTTGAGGTTTTCGCGCGCTTCATCAAAATAAAAAAGAAAAGTATTCCGCACGAAGAGAATCGTATACAAAAACTACCTTTTTCTCTAGGGTCGATGTCTGGCAATAACACCAGCTGTTTCAACAAAGGACGTGGAATGCCAACTTTATCAAACGGAATCGCTGATATTGCATTTTTCAATGTTTGCTCCTTCCGAGAATTTGTCGCGGATTTTTTATTATTTATTTATTTTCTTCTCCCTTTTCATCCTTTTTCTTTCGGTAACTGTAGTTGTAACTGTTGTGTGCGAATTAAACGGTACCGTTTTATATTTCCCGTGTCATGCACAGGAAATATTTGAAACATTTCGTGCAATCTTTTGTTTCTGTTGTCGGGAGAAATGTTATTGTTCTTGGAGTATTTGTTATTCAAATTTGAAATTCTCCTAAGAAACTTTAGAATGTACCTTATTGTTATTTTG
>BGPR01034986.1:0-16195 GCA_013235015.1 Araneus ventricosus
ACATGTACATAAACACAATTCGGAGAACTGTAACGAAGCCTCGCATGCAGCCGGAAAGTTTTAAAGCATATACCTGGAGTGAAAACTAATCTTTAACTTCCACATAAAGCATAGTTATACGCTTCATCGGCCCGAAAACCACCCTTTTATGAGTTTAAAACGTACATTGTCCTATTTTCGATAATTGTCTTCCAGACCGAATTCGCTGCTCTCTTTTCTGCCAATGAAAAGTTTAATTGTGAGGAAAACAGAGTGGTTTAATCCCGTATCTGAATAAATAAACGAATATCTGTCGACACGTTGATTTTGAATCGGAGATATTTAAAAGCGTAGAATGTAAAGTCTCTTCAAAAGCATTAGAGATTTCACAACTTCGTGCTAATTCCAAAAATCTGTTAACCTTAATAATCTCTTCTCGATTCGGCATGTAGCCGACCTTAAGACTGTTTTTGTAGCACAAGGTCAAGCCTTCCGAAAGGATTAGTCGACAAAACCAAACGTTACGAAGATTAGGAACCTCATTTCTGCTGATTTGGCATCTTTCGACTTCAAATATACATCAGTTGCAAAACTTGATATATTTGGAGTTTAAATTTCAGATTTAAGTTTCCAAAATTTAATGAAGTTAAATGAATTCAAGCCGGAAATAGTTAAAAATCGACTGAAACGTTAATGCAATTAATTCGGGGATAAAATAACGGAGAACCTAAACTTTAAACAATTGATAATTGCAAATAATTGTGACCTCCTTTCATTGCAATGAGTTGCAATCATTGCAAGTTCTCGAAGTTGTCAAAATATTTGGCACTTTAGCGATCAATGATATTTAGTAAATTTCGGCCGAGATGAAAAATTCAAATTTCGGTGTAGTCTGTGGGGCCCGTCTCCAAGGCATAGTTTTCTAAAACTGTTTGAGACTAAGTTGGATACAAAATCATGATATAGATAGAATTTAACATTTCGCATAAAAAGATTCGAAGATTTCTTAGGATCTTCCTATTTTCCTAGAATATGATTCTCATCCCAAGAGACCGACACTGAAAAATTTATCACTTGAAACTATCCCTTTAATACTTTGCCTAACTGAGGAAAATCCAAAAATAATTGGTTTAACTTAATCTTTTAATTCGTCTTACTATCTGGAACTGGGATGATTTCTTTTTTACTTTCTCGTATACGAAGTACAAGTTGATAATGTGCTACAATCGTCACAAGATTCCACCTCGAAATTTTGAATAATTACATTTGAGACTTTCCGGATTCCGATAAACAATTTAGAAAATATGTCCGCCTGAGAAGACAACTTGAAAACGTAACAAGCTAGACGCATGGAATTTGAAAAGTTTGGTATAAAGACCGCAGAGCCCATCCGTGTGGATATAAGCATGAATACTCAACAATAAAACGAGCTAGATGCACGGAATTTGGGATATTGCTTTACTACTAAAATTTTAGATCCGTATCAAACCTTGGGCTAAATCTTACGGCGGATTGACTGTCTGCTGATTTGTTGATTCGTTCTTCTATGAAGGCAGTAAATAAGTGCTCCAAGCTTAATGATTGAATTTTAGTTTATTTGTACATGAAATGTTTGTCTAATTTTGGATTAAATTCGCAGATGAGTATTTTCTATCAGTTTGCATGTGAACACAATGGACCTTATGCATGTGACGTCACATCCGACACGTGACTTGCTGGAGGCAGCCATTGGTCAGTCTTAAACAGCCGACTCAGAACTGCTTTTATTTCTGAGTCGCTTATAGGCCGATCGTTTTGTTTATTCCTCCACAGCTGTTTTTCTATACTCTCGAACCCAAAGGGTGCATAAGGTCCATTGCTCTAACACAACAGGCTGGTGAATGAAAATTCGGTATGTGATCGAGTCGCCAAAACTGTAGATCAGTGTCGGATTTTGGATCCAATAAGTCAACAGGAAGATGTCCAAAACGCTTATTCCATTCTTTTAACTACAACACGAAACTAGAGAACTCCCCATAAGTACACGAGAAAGTCGAGGGCAGAACTCTCCAAGTGGTTCATTAAGTAAATTTTACCTAAACCGTCTCCTCAAAATGTTTTGGAGCATCTTATTACAGCCAATTCTGTTTTACAGAAACATAAATTTACCTGCTTTGAAATGAAAAATTTAACCCATTTAGGTAGGTCTCGCTTCTTCAACTTGCATTAGCTTTTATTCACCGCCTCATTGTATCTCGAAACATGTCGCATCACATAGTCTTCATCTGACGCAACGCCAGATATCGAACATCGTTTTAAAACACTATATTAATTCATAAACAATTTTTTGTACAACCGGCACTTTTCCACACATTTTTGCACCTTGAAATTTTAATCGCAACGTGTTCCGAATGCACGCATCAAATTTAGTTTAAGTTCGGTTCCGCTGAGTTCCTCATTTTGGTTGATTCAGAGTCAGTATGAAGCGCCTTGATCTCTAAGCACAACAAATGGCGTATTTCAGATGTGTTAGAAATATCCCAAAATGAAATTACGCTGGGCTTAATGCAATTTTGAACAGAACTTTTCATTTAACGTTTATTAGACGAAAGAAATTAATGAAACGCCAATTTCAGAAGTTACAAACGATGACCGAACGAACCGTAAAGGAAATCGTTAAATTAATCAAGCTGCAAATTTAAATTAACTTCGAAAATTCGCCAAAGCGGTTAGGTTACGAACCGCATGAGGAACATCGCCATTTAAATAACAATGGTGTCGTTTGTTATTTTCTATTCCTTTTACCCGATACTTGGATCATTACATCAGTTCTTAATTAACCCACTTCTATCATTTTTAAATATTTTAAAACTATTTAAAAGATTTGACAATAAATTACTGATCGACAATAATTTCAAAATTAAGCCGTCTTACTTGGTGCGTTCCATTGTGACCGAGGAGAAATCAAGTAGAATGTTTCCGGAGACATCGCCGATGAATTGGCAAAATGGCGTTACGGAAACCTCGATGTTCTGTTGCACAGGCATCTCGCATCCTGTACCGACTTTCGAATTGACAACTCTCGGGAGTACAAAGTCCTTCGACGACGTCATTCTCATGTCTTAAACGTCACTAGCATCCATCTTCAGTTGAATGCAGAACAGAAATATTTAGATGTCTGGTTCCACTTCAGGCAGCAACCTCTTTCAACAGATTAACGAGAAATCAAAAATTAAGCCGTCTTACTTGATGCGTTCTATTGAGACTATTTGGATTATGTAGAATGCTTCATAAGACATAGGGCCAATTAATCGGCTATGGCATTGAAAACATCGATGTTCTATTGTACAGGCAGCCTGCATACAGTGTCGACTTCCTAACCGACAACTCCCAGGAATGCCACGTTTTCCGACGACATCAGTCCCGTGTTTTGAACGACACTACTTGAATCTTTACTTGAATGCCGAGCAGAAACATTCACATGCCTGGTCCCACTTCATAATGCACGATCTTTCTGCGAGCTGCTGGAACTGAAAAAAAGATACTGTGTTAATTACTGCGAAGATTTAAAATGGAAACATGTGCTGTATACTCAGTCACTAATTTTTAAAGAAAATATTCAATCGAAAATTCTACAATTAGGTAAATGCTACAATTACAGAATAGACAAATTCAGTACAAACGCCGTACGAGATTTTATTGGGCAATGAATAGAAATAAGATGTTCTTTATCAAAATGATTGTCAACATTTGTAACCAAAAGAAGTTGAAATTTTTCGACACCAAGTTTTTAAAAGCACTGTCAATTTTTTTTAACAAAAGTCGTCCCACTCATCCAAAGGGCTTTGAGTGTTTTAAAGGTCGACAGGGAAAACTATCAATTCTTTGTTCAATGTCTGATATTTTCTATATAAGCTGTGAGCTGGCGCTAACCCTTTGACACATGAATTTATTTAACCCCCTTAACTGGTTTGTCTTCTAAACTAATTAGACGACACTTTCTATTTTGAGACTGAGTCTTCATTTTAATTCAGTTGAGAACGTAAACAGTTATAATGTTTATAGATTCCACGTAATTTTTGTATGGAATTATAACGTCTGAGAATGACAAAAACCAAGTTTGAGAATGCAATAATTCGATGGCGTACTGGCAAACCAGTTAAAGGGTGAACCTCTCAATTAGACGGCACGTTCTATTCGAGACGATTCGTAATTTCAAACAATACAAGAGTAAAAAGGACTCAAGATACTTAACCGTGTCTACGTGATTGTCTTTTAAATTAATCGCTGCTTAGTCCTGAAAATTAAAATATTAAAGACAAATTCGAACCTCTAGTCCGAAACCTGGTAGCATAGTGGAATAGGCTTGCTTCGTCAGTCTTTTTAAAAATTTACTCTGAATTATAGTAACGATAAAGTGCGTACAAAAAATATACTTAAAATTTTCGAAACGCACGTAAGCGAAAGCAATGAGAAGTATTGTTTTAAAATATGCTTAGAAATATTTCTACAGATTTATTAAACTAAACAAAAATTTCACGGAATCAAAATTGGTATCACTGAATAGCTAATTTTTTGAATTTCAAAGTGGTATAAAAAGTGTCTTGTGCAATAATATGCTCAGAAGTTATTGAGGATTAAACGTTAAAATTCTGATTTTTTATTAAAAATCTAATTAAATTTTTGAAAAGCCGTTTTTCACTGAGCACCTTTATAGCCGAGAAGTAACCGTCAAAGTTGGCAGCTGTAGGTCCCAAGGACCACAGCTTTGCCCTGTAGAGCATTTTTGAACGATTATGACGCCACACAATTTACAACATATGTTGCATGGCATCCAGCGTAACATGTTAAAATTCTGTTATTCGATGCACGAGTCAGACACGCTGTATACAACGGTATTAAGTGTATTGTCTGTTTTGTCGCACAAACTTCAGTTTAGAATAATTCAGTAAATAAAAATTTGACATTTTAATCTACTTGACAAAGCTTATGTGAAAATGTTAACCTTTAGCGCTCCAATAATTAGAAGCGCATTGTACTTTGCATGTAGCATTCGCAGATTAAATCTCGTAAAAGACTACGCGGTTACTTTGATTAGCAACCAAAACAAGTATTTACGATCTCTTAAAATCCTGTCGATCGTATGATCGTTTTTACAGTAAAATGTGCACGTAACTCAATGACCCCTTAGCGTAGCTCTAAAGGTTAAATAAATGATTTAATGGCCATTTCCTCTTTTGTGGAAGTTGGTTTCTTTTAACGCGACATAACCTTGAGACAATTCGATTCTGTTATCGCCTAATTAGATGCCCATGATTTGGTGTTTATTTATATTCATCTTTAGAACTGATGTGGTAACGACCACACTTTTAATCTGCTATTAATGGCTCAATTACAACCTTCAGTGTCAAGAAGATTCTATAAATAGGCGAACGAGTTTTTCCTTTGCACTCAAATATTACCAGCATTTTATTCATTAACCTTCCAGCGATCGCGCGTTTGCAAGACATACTTGAGTTGTGCATCGAATTACATATATAGAATAACTATATAAATAAGTGAAATTTTACTTATAAAATCTTTGTTTACTATTAGGCTAATAAATACAGATAACAAATAAAAGTTGCATTTATTTTTTAAAATAACACGATACATGTTTTCCGATGCACGATATGTCGTAAAATTTGCGTGAGAGCGCCCGCTGGAAGGTTAAAGTGAAACTTCACAATTAGAACTTTTCAGACAAGTCGATGCGACTGAATCGGAGCGCCATATTTTTTTCTCTTAATATGTACTATCTACCGTTTTTCAGAGAAACATAGCTTTCAATCTATAACAGCCAGCACGATATAAGCAATAAATGTGAAATATCTTGACGTAGAATTGAGATAAATGATACGACACCTATTTTCGCACTACTTACACAACATCTATATATATGCAAATAAACATGAAAATACTTCAAAAGATATTCATTAACACTTGAATAAAATATTTTCGTTTTCAAATGAAAATTGAAGTCATAAACACCACTTTAATTTAATGCAGAAAATCACAGCAAAATACTTAATTGCGCAAAACACTTCGTTACATAAACACAACGCACGACAAAGGTGGTCACGGACAAATTGTTTACCGTTGTGTTTGATTTATTTTAATAGAAAGATATTTCAACTCTTTAAAATTGGTCATAATCCAGGATCCCCCTTTGTCTAATAGTTATGCAATTAATGTAATAGAAATTTAATTGAAACACATTAAGGGGACATACGACTCTCAAACTTCGAAAAAATGGTGGAAAACTGTCAAATTCGATACATTATATCTCTTAAACAATGCAATTCACAAACTCACTTTTTTCTAGAAAAATCTGTACTTTCTCTTATAGTACACACATTTTCAAACCTTCATATTGTTATGTATTTATTTGAGAAAGTAATAAATATGGGTACAATTTTAAGAGAAAAAATAAGACAGTCAGCTTGCGCGCATGATTACAGATAATATATTTATCTAAACGTAATATTTTGAGTATCTAAGTAATCCAAACAGTCTGTTTAAGAAAGTTAATCACAATTTATTAACATTTAAAATTAGTTTCTATTTTATACACCAATTTAAAATAAAAATATTTAAAATTTCCTCTTTTCAAACCCCCTAAAAATATTTTTTGGAGAAACATGTACAAAAATGTGGTTCGATTTGTAGAAAATAGCAAAATACATATTCTGTAAGCATTTTATGCAAAAATATTCAATAGTTCTTGAGATACCGGGCGCGAAATAATAAAAACTCATTTTGAGATATAGCGCTTTAAAGATGTGGCCCTATTCAATGTTTACGTTGAATAGCTAATACATTTTCCTTCATAACTTTCCTAATTATGGAGATTTTTTTAACGCGGGTTGTTTTAAATTGTTTAGATAAGACAGGGAATTTATATATATTTTTTTCATAAAATCGGAAATTTTCGAGGTTTAACAGTGTAACAGTGGTATGAACCCTTGAAGGCAATTAGAATATATTCGTATTTCTTTTATTTATTATAAAACAACGGTAAACTTATTACAGTGCAAGTTTGAACTTAACTCTTCTTTCTGGTGAATTCCAACTTCCGAGTGGAAACCAAGATTGAGATAAAGTAGTGAAAGAACGAGCATATAATCTATAACAACCTCATCATCTTCAGCGAAGAGTTTTCTAAATATTATGCTTATCAATGCAAAAGTACTATAAAAACACATTAAAAGTTGAATTACAGTTGGGCTTCAACAAAATAAAAAAAACTAGATTTTAGTTCAATTCTCCATTAGTCGCAATAATTTTAATCCTTAAATGGTTCAAAGTATCTCGCGGTCACAAAACGTATTCGATAATATTTCTATCCGTTTTAATAATTTTTACTTTATAACTATAATAATTAGTCCTATTGAAAGTTTATAACAGTATTCAATAACAAATTCAAATTGCAACGTGCAAACACTAAAAAAATAACAGAAAAAGTATTAACATAATCTGACAAATATATAGATTAGATACTGCAACTAACAAAGATATAAACTATAGCTATTTCTTGGTAAAATAATTTTATCCAACTCAATAACGGTCGTGTCAAATATTTTCGATGATACACAAAATACAGTAAATGCGACAGTATAAAAATAACAAATGTTCAATACAATAATTTGATAACCTTTACGTTCTTGAATATATACAACTTCCCAAAGAAAAAATACATTTTTTAAATTTTTGTTTAAAAATGACTTTAAACCTTCGACATAAACCAAACATAGCACGTTTAAAGTAACTACCATCTTCAAAAAAATGGTAACAAATTCACCGATAAAAAAATATCGACATAACTTGTGCAAAAATGAACGAGTAAAATAAGTTACCTTGTAATCCGAAGAACTCGAATGTCGAAGAGCAACATCGTCCCAAGACACCAAAAGAGATCAGCTATATTATAAACTCTCTACATGGAAACTATCACACACTGAATAAGATAAACTCATCCACAACGAAGGCATTTTAAGTACTACGTTAAAATTACATATGCCTTCTGATGCCAATAGCCCAACTCGAGCGCAGAATTTCAAAATGAAAACTGACTGATGGTATTTCCCCCCTTCAGGATAGAGATACGCATATTTACGGGTCCTACACAGTAGGGATTGAGGTTGCTTCTCATTGGCTCTCGTGGCGACACGTGACTTAGCTTGTTTGTTAATGATGTCATAGCGCCATGTTCAGGCGGGATTTTAATTATTATTTTGTCTTCTGCTATCGCATCATGGAAAAATTAAAACTACCTTCTAATTATGATTATTTGGATGTTCCTCAAGAAAATTGCGAATACATTTTTAGAATAAAACAAAAGGACGAACCTTCAGCATTGGTAAGTACCGTTTGGTTTCACGACGTCATTTAGAAGCAAGCCAAGTCACGTGACTCTAAGAACCAATTAGAAGCGACCACCTCATTCCCTACTATGTAGGATCCGTAAATATGCTAAAGATACAGCCTCGATTCACCCTTTGTACTCTTATTCCACAACATTTGTGCAAGGGGGTTGCTCAGATGTCATGGAGGTTAAAAAAAATCATAAGAAGAATAGATATTTGGATTCGAATCCTGAAGCAGCATATGCTAATATGGACGAGTTTTCTGTTTTGTTTATTTGCGGTAAAGTAGGGCTTCCGCCTTACCCATCAACTTCCAGTGATAATGTTAAAGGGTCTATTCTGGTACCCCCGGTTGGGTTGGGAGTTGGGTTCCGTTGTTAACTTGCGGAACCCAACCCAACCGGGGGTACCAGAATAGACTTATAAATCAATAGACTAATCAATGGGAATTTTCAAAATTTTAACACTTTGTCTGAAGAATTTAATTAATGTTTTAAATGGAGTTTTCTATTGTTGCGTCTTAAGGATACTTTGAAAATATTAAATTTCTACCACAAAATTTGTGCAAGGTGGACGCTCAGATGCCATGGAGGTTAAAAAAATCACAAGAAGAATAGATATTTGGATTCGAACCGAGAAGCAGCAAATGCTATTGTGGACGAGTTTTCTGTTTTGTTTATTGCGGTAAAGTAGTGCTTCTGCCTTACCCGTCAAATTCCGGTGATAATGTTAAATCAATGGGAATTTTCAAAATTTTAACACTCTGTCTGAAGAAATTAATTAATGTTTTAAATGGAGTTTTCTAATGTTGCGGCTTGAGGATACTTTGGAAATATTAAATTTCATGTTCCTATTGTTGTGGCTCTCAATGTTTACTTAAAATAAGAGCCTAATTTTGTGGAACGGTTGCCATATTTATTCTTTGTCGCTCTCTTTGATGCTTTCTGTACTCGAGAAAAAACTAATTCGAACTTGGCGCTTGATATGGAATCTAATTGGATTTGGCGATCGCGTAAATTGGAGGGTTACTGGAAAACGGAAGTGAACTCTCAACACGGAAGTTCTGCAAAACCAAAATAAACAAATCAGAAAACTGGCCCATACTGAAAAATCTTAGTTTAATTTAGTCATATTAACGTCCCTCATTGAAGCAACACGAAGGCTTTTTTGGGACCGTCTTCATCATTTTAAACCGGGGTCAGATTACGAGGATGATACCTAAACGGTAATTCCCTCTGCAAATTCTCCACCATACCATAGGTAGAAAGATCTGAACCATGAAAACGGAACAACATTCAGTAGTAGGGATCTATCCATAGGTATGGAAAGAAAATGTTCACCAGCATTCAATGTCACACAAAAGACAAATCGATGATCTTTGAGAGAGAAGTAGAAAAGCGGCGGAAAGGATAATCCGGCATTCATTCAGGATACTGATTGCTAATCTTAAATGTTTTTAGTTGCTTTCTTTTCTTTAAGGGGCATCGAAAAGTATTCGCCGAACAGCAGAGTGGAGAAGCCACAGGGGCCTGGCAATGAGGTCTCGTTTTACTGTAGTTTAGGGGTCTATTCTGGTACCCCTGGTTGGGTTGGGTTCCGTTGTTAACGTGCTGAACCCAACCCAACTTCCAACCCAACCGGGGGTACCAGAATAGACCCCTTAGTTAAAGTAACATCTTGTTTTGAAGCAACGTAATTGCTATTTTAGGACGGATCTCGTTATTTTGTGCTATGGCCAGATGACGGACACCTGAGCCTACACCCGTTCTTCGAATTTCCATTACACGTCAGCGGTGAGGACATTTGGCCCTCGAAGTCAGATTTAGCGTGCACCATATTCACATACACGGCTTATCTTTGATGCAGTGGCGAATCCAGGTGGTGGCTATCGGGCTGCAGCCCCTCAGAGCTAGACCAGAATTCTTTATTTTATTTAAAACCGCTACAGCTGTTATTTCTTAATCTCCCTTTAAAGAGAGTGACAATATTTCTTCTCGGTTTTTGATAGGCTCGAAAGTTTTCCCACTTTTGTAGTCATTCCACTCGTATTTGAAGCGTTGACACGATCAAAAACATGTTTTTGCTAGTTACTTCATTGTGTTTTTTGTTAAATTATCGAAAGTATTGTAGTGTTCTTTATGATTCTTATTGTCTGGTGAGTAAAGTCTGTAAAGTTAAACTGTTTTGGTTTACATAAGCTATAAGATTTTACATTCATCACGGCGATACAGAACTTTTTATACCTCAGCCCTCCCCCAGACCCAAATCCTGGATTCGCCACTGCTTTGATGGAATCGGGTTTCGAACCAGGAATGATTCGACCTTAAGCCAAGACCTTAATACAAGGCAAACGCGGCCCTAATAAAATCTCGGCTTCGGATCGGATGATCGCGAATTTGACATTCGATTTCATCGAAGACCCACTGTGTATGGAGGTTGGTGCACGTTAAATGCGGCGTCGTGAGTGAAATGGCGCCACGTTCAAGTGTGTGGAAGTTTGAAGAGTGCAGTGCCAGCACAGATGTTACCCACTTAATCTATCCAGGGTTCGAAGGTGTGATGTTCATTCAAAAACAGCCCTCCTATACTTTCGAGAGAGATATCAATCTAACTAAATGAAGCCACCGGAGTAGCAATTAATGAAGGAGTAAAAAGACAAGACCAAAGAATAGTACACTGAGGTAAGCTGGTGCCAGACACTGAGCTTGTTGAACCCTGGGCCTGTTGTAGTAGGGGGGGTTCGAGGGGGCTAGAACACGGACCCTGTTGTAGTAGGGGATTCGAGGGGGCTAGAAAACGGACCCTGTTGTAGTATTGGGATTCGAGGGTGCTAGAAAATGGAGCCTGTTGAAGTAGGGGGGGGATTCAGAGGACTAAAAGCGGAGCCTGTTGTAGTAGGGGATTCGAGACCTAGAACACAGACCCTGTTGTAGTAGATTCAGGGGAGCTAGAACACGGGAGCCTGTTGTAGTATAGGGAATTCGAGGGGAGCTGAGAACACAGACCCTGTTGTAGTAGGTAGGACGAGGGAGTGCTAGAAAATGGAGCCTGTTGAAGTAGAGGGATTCGAGAGGACTAGAAAACATACCCTGTTATTGTAGTAGAGATTCGAGGGGCTAGAAACCGGAATCCGTTTTAGTAGTAGGGTTCGAGGTGTCTAGGAAACGGAGCCTGTTTCAGTAGGCAGGGTCGGCCAGAACAAAAGCGAGGCGTGGTGCAAAGTTGATTTGCGGGGCCTTGATAATTTCGTTAAATAATAATTTATTGCATTTTGCTATTTATTACACTGCGCAAATTGTTATATTAAGGAGTTACGGAACACGTGAAAATGACAAATTATTAAATTATTTGATTTATGAAAGATTTTGAAGGTGATAAAAGAAATGTTATCTTTATAAAAAATAATCCAAAATAATAAAAAAATTATTATTCTGAATTATGAGAAGGATTTTTCTTTAGATACAACGGTCATTCATAAGGTCGATTTACTTTTTTAGAAATTCACATAATTTTAATACAGTTCAGGTAAATTAATTTTTAAATAAATATTATAATATTGAGCTCCTGTTAAAAAAGCTCGACGACAAATTGTGATTCTATTAAGTAAATAATTGCTATTCATTTTGTCATCCAAAATCGCATTTAAGTTTCTACTTTTTCAGACAGTTTGTGAATAGTATCGTAATTACATAAAATTCCTATGATGTAACATTCCTATGATTACATAAAATTCCTATGATGTTCGTGATAAACTTCCAATCTCTTTTTAAGAGAAAAATTGCCACTATAGATTATGACTAGAAAATATTGAATTTGGAAGTATTCTTTGACAGATGAAACACCTGACCAGCTCCTTAAAATCACAACTGTTTTTTTATCAGCAAGTTCTTTTATTCTTATATTCAATTGCCACTTTTATCTTACTCTGACTTTGCCACTATTTCCTTTTCATTTGTTAAAAGAAGATATGAATCCCTATGCATGATACATTTTTAAAAAATTTAAAAGGCCTTCTAAATGTGAATTTGTATACCGCTATCTTTATTAGAATTTTGAAATATTCTTATTGTTATATTACAATTGTTTGCTCCTTAAAATGACATGAAAAATTTCTTTGTCAATCAATTCATTCAGAAATTATTGGCAAAAAACGACGAAATTTGGTTTAATTTTTAAATTTGAATTAAAATTAGAAAAACGGCTCGAGGGTGTTCATCTTCAGCATCCAAAGTATATCTGTGTCAAATTTGGTAACTCTATTTTTCTACGGTCTGTTCTGTACACCACCAGTAGACACACAGACACTCATCTTTATTAGTATTAGTGAAGTCTAAATCTTTCTGTAGCACTCATACG
Organism: Araneus ventricosus; assembly: GCA_013235015.1. Taxonomy (NCBI): domain Eukaryota; kingdom Metazoa; phylum Arthropoda; class Arachnida; order Araneae; family Araneidae; genus Araneus; species Araneus ventricosus. Next base: position 12,720 of record BGPR01034986.1, read on the forward strand.
ATTTGTGGTTTGGCTACGTGCCAAGGAGATTCAGACCAGACAGTCTGTCTACAAATTAGCATTCACACTGGGACACTGTTTGATTCTATGATGATTTAATAGCAGAATTTATTTATTTTCCTATTATAATCTTATGGCATTTTTTTATTTTTTGTTTGCTTTTTTCCTTCGATTGTTGGGGAACACTGAATCTTTTCGCTAAATTACAAGCTATTTAAAGTATCCAACGGACATTATTATATTTTTTGTTCTTTTTAGCAGAGTTTAGCAGCTTCTTTCCTTTTTTATTTTATGTTGATTCATACACGCTTTTCTTATTATCTTTTTGTTGAATTATGAAAGTTTTACTTAGAGATTTGCATTCATCAATTCATTATTTTTTTATTTTGTATTTGGTAATGTATTTTTTGTTAGTGGATTTTGTATTATTTTTACTCGGAAAAAACGTAAGTAATTGCTACAAATAAAGTTATTAACAAAACGAAAGTTAGTGTCAATCGATTCATCAGTTCTGTTTTCCATGCTTTTTTTAGCATGGAAATCTAGCAATTAGCAATCTAGCAATTTACATGAGATTTTCTTCAACAGGTTTCGTTAGTAAATCTGTGACGATCAAATCTGAGACATTGTTGGCAAGCCCAACTTAGACAGGCCCCTCAGGGGCACATCTTCTCCAGGTGTGACGGGCTTCACGACCCCGAGGTACCCTAGTGTCTGCTCTCCTTTCTAGTTTTTCCTCCCCTTATGTTTTTGCTTTTTCCTTCCTTCCCTCGAGGGTAGGCGAGGGAGCTCTCCATGAGAAGCTGTCGCCGCTCTGTTTGCTTCCTGCTTCTCATGGACGGCAATATACTCCCACGTGTTGGCCGTGCGTGGCAACCCATTAGACGGGTGGTGCACTGTGGTCCCCAGTGTATCAATCCGCTGGTACCTAGCCACTTTTGTGGTTAGACTGCTAGGGATCAAGCGAAGGGGTCACTCCTTGGGCTTGGCGTTAAGGGTGATCACTGTCACCCCGGGGGTGACTCCCAGCGTTTAGGTATCGACTAGCATCATAGTAAGCGCCGAGGCTGGGACAGCTCAGAGCCGGTGGCTGCTATCCCTTGTTGGGCTCCGTGGTGGGCGATGCCGTCGAGCTCGAATCTTTACCAATATCTTATGGGTTCTTTGTCTCTCGTCGTCGAAGCCAATTCATCTACTCGTTACATGTTGATCAACACTCCAAACACTTTTCATACGGTATCCCCTTTTCTGGTGCAAAAAATCCTTACATCATGTATTGGTGAAATACAAAATGTTAAGAAATTGCGATCTGGTGATCTTCTGGTACAAGTTGACTCCAAACAAGCTTCCGTAATTAGCAAATTAACGCATTTGGGTACTTTTCCAGTAGAAACGTCATTTCATAAAACATTAAATGTCTCTCGTGGTGTGCTTTCCAACCCTGATTTTATACATGTTACAGAAGCAGAATTCTTGGAAGAACTACGTGATCAAAATGTTTGCGCCGCACGTCGTATAAACATTCGACGTGACGGTCGACTTATTCCTACACAACACGTTGTTTTAACTTTTCAGACCACGGTATTGCCAAAATCCATAAAAGCAGGATATATAAATTGCAAACTTCGTCCATATATTCCCAATCCTCTTCGGTGTTTCAAATGCCAGAAATATGGGCATTCCCAACAGTCGTGTCGGGGTACTGACCCTGTTTGTGGTAAATGCGCTGAATCTGGTCACGAAACAAATGTTTGTCCTTCTGACACTTTCAAATGTAGAAATTGTTCTGGTCCCCATGCTGCATCTTCCAAATCTTGTCCTACATGGATTTTTGAAAAAGAAGCTATTGCAGTTAAAATTAAAAGGAATATTACTTTTCCTGAAGCAAGACAAATTGTAAAGGATAGAACTCCGAAAGTTGGCGTTTCCTATTCCTCTACAGTTCAAATGCAGCCAAAAATCAGCAACAACACATCAGAGATAAGTAGCATGCAACTACCAGTCTCTATTCCCCTTTCAACATTGCCATCTAAGTTCTTTACTGCTCCGACAGCTACCACTAGTATGAAAAATAATTCACCAAAAAAACCGAAGCAACCAACTCCTAGTACTTCTAAAACGGACATTGTAAAAAATAAAAAAAAATAAAAACCTCTTGAGAATAGCTCCAAGAAAACTCTTGATGCCAAACATTTTTTGAAATCAAACACTTCTTCTGAATCTGATATGGAACTGGATTCCTCCTCTGCCTATAGGAACGTTACGAAAAGTAGAGAGAAGCCTAAAAAACCTCCAGATAAAAATTGTTCTTGATGGCCTGCGTGGTTTCGTGGAATTGCCGTGGTTTCCGCAGCAAGGTTTGTCACATTAAAGACTTGATTTATGAAGTGCATCCAGTCTGCATTGCACTTCAAGAGACTTACTTGAAACCTGCTGATATTGCAAAAATCAAACGCTATAGTCTTGTCAGAAAAGATAATGAAAATGAATCTGGTCGAGCTTCTGGAGAGGTTACTCTCCTAGTCTCCCATGATACTCCTTCATCTGTCATCACTTTACATACAAATTTGCAGGCTGTAGCGGTTAGAGTTATGTTTTCCAATTTAGTAACTATTTGCACCCTATACTTGCCACCGAGTACTATTGTCGATGAAAGAAATCTCAACAGATTAGTCGATGAATTGCCTACTCCTTTTATCATTCTTGGGGATTTTAATGGTCATAGCCCATTGTGGGGCAGTAAGAATACAAATCTTCGTGGACGACAAATTGAGGAGTTTGTTAATACTCACTCTCTTTGCCTACTTAACAATGGAGAAGACACCTACTTCCATCAATGAAGTAGAACTTTCCACTCTTTGGACCTCGCACTATGCACGCCGTCTCTTGCTCCTTATTTTAACTTTAGAGTTGAAGTTGACTTGCGTGACAGTGCCCATTTCCAAATTTTTCTGGACCGTGTGAATGTCGGCTCTAACGATGCTCAACGTCCAACACGCTACTTGTTTCATAGAGCTGATTGGACAAATTTCGCATTAAGAGCATTGATTACTCGTGACATGGTGGAGGGTGAAAATCTTAATGAAGTAGTCAACTTGGTTACTAAAACCATTATTTCAGCTGCAGATGACAGTATTCCCAAATCGGGACTGAGCTTCCCTAAGAATAGGAAACCATGGTGGCATAAATATTGCACTGATACCAATCGTGACCAAAGAAGAGCCTGGAATGTTTTCCGACGACATCCAACCTCGGCTAATCAAATAGCATTTCAAAGAGCTAAAAGCATCGCACGGTGGGCTAGGCGGAAAAGTGAACGTGGATACTGGATTAAATTTGTGTCCGGTATTAATTACTCTGTTACAGCAAAAGATATGTGGGATAATGTTAGAAGGGCGTGCGGTATTTATCCTGAAAAACGCATCTCCTGTCTGCGAAAGAACGGTCAGGAAGTTCGAAATATTTCAGATATGGTG
>BGPR01034987.1:0-16194 GCA_013235015.1 Araneus ventricosus
TTTCATTGCATTGCTAGATGCAGTTTTAGTTCTACTCTAATATGATTGTCTGTGCCTCTAACTATTTCTAGTGATTTTGCTAAAACGCATTTACACGGCGTAAATTGTCTTCTTTATCATCACCATTCCTTCGTAAATTATCTTTTTAAGCTGCCATTTAAAAGTGCTGTTGAAGAGGATTCCTAAATATGCCCTTTGCCACCTTTTCCAAATTATCTGTGTGAATTTAGTGGAGCTAGTTACAATTTGTATTTGCCTGTTATCAGATATATTTTATAATTTCTGGTTCCGAATAGCTGGTTAGACGTGTCTAATTAGAAAATGAAATTGGTGCCAACACTTCATACTCATTTTATATCTGAAGACAGTGGACTTAAAGGCCGGAAATTTAATATCTTCGATTTGAATATTGTATTAAATTTCTAAGTGTTACTTTATATAAACCTACAGTGTTTAAGGTGATATTTTTAAATGATTTTACACCTGCTTCCCATAAACCACCAAAATTGGGAGATCTAGGGGGGGGATTAGTTTCCAATTTTCTGAGGGAAAGATAGTTGGGGCTAAGCACTCATCTGTTTTCTGATTTCTTGCTAATAAGCGATTTAGTTCTGATTATTCTTTAAAGTTTGTAGCGTTATCTGTAATTAATATCATTGCCATTTTTTCCTCTTTCTCGGGCAATAAATCTTTAAGAGAAGCAATAAAGGCTTCAGACGAAAGATCAGAAACAGTTTCTAAAATGTATGGCTTTTAGTTGATAGACAAAATGAATATAGCTACATAGAATATATGCCCTTTCTCTGATTTTAAATTTACTAAGAAATAGCCACAGAAGTCAATACCACAATTTGTAAATGCTGAATGGTGTAACTCTTCCTTAGGAAGGTTGCCCATTATTTTGACCGCTATCAGTTTAAGTATAACTATATACTGCTGTGCCAAAATAAATCACATGAGCTGTGCTTTTGCCCATTTAGAGGCCAATACCTTAAACGAACCTGATGCAGTAAACCTTGGGCACCTACATGCAAATACTTTTGTGATGAATTCAAATATCACTCCATATCTTATGACCATTAGGTAAGATAATTTGATGCTTTTAGTAATCATAATCTAAATTAGCATTTTAAAACGACCACCAACCTAAAATTAATATCTAAGAAAGCATCTAGAGATTTTAATTTATGGAAACTGGAACACTCTTACCATCTTGAAGAGCAGTTATCTCCTTTGGTGAAAGTTGTAGACTGTACCTGTTTAATCAGCAGCTGCTCTGTACGGTCCAGATCTCGCAGCAGGAGGAAACCTGTTTCCACATTTTGGCGTAAACAATCTATTAAACCTGCAACAAAACTTCTAAAATCCTAATTAGTCATCATAATTATCTGTAAGATTTAAAAACATGGAAATCAGAGTCATTAGTCACTGCACAGGAAACAGTCACATTTCTTTTGTTCTTGCTCAAAAAGTTTTAATCTAGGACAAGGATACTCTTCAGGATCGGTAATATCACGAAGTAAAAAACCTGACCCTGCCACCACAAGTCGTTGTCTCGAAGATCTGTCAGCACCTCTGGAAAGGACATCTGCAGGTTACATTTTGAGGAGATATTCCACTGGGAATTGGAATGAGGTTTTGAATTCTTGCAACCCGATTGCTGAAAGGTTTTCAGCATGTGCGGCTGCATATTTTACAGGCTAGAACAATTTTTGAATCAGTCCATAGACAAACTTTGTCTAAAAGGAAGATCAAGAATGAAACAATTTTGCAGTAATAGTCTCAAGCATGTAGAGCTGCAGAAAGTTCCAACCTAGGCACTGTAATTGTTCTTAATGGAGAAACCCTTGATTTGCTGCACACGAGTCATTTGAATGAACCTGAATGGGTGATTTCACATCTGATGTATATAACTGCACCGTAGGCACGTTCCAAAGCATCAGAGAACCCAAAAAAGTTCGATTTTAATACACCTCACTCAAGATATATCTCGAAACGTTAATTTCATTAACCCAGGTAGTTTAACAAGAAAACACATCCATACTCTTGAAGGACCTTTAGAGGTAAGCTATCATTCCAGTCAAGTCTCTGTAACCAGCTACTTTGCATAAATATTTTGCCTTTGCTATCACTGGACCACAATGATACCTAGAGGATCGTAAAGTCTAGCGCGATTTAGACAATACTTCTCTTTCGTTAAAGAATCTTTCTTCTCTTCACCGATACCTTAAATGCTAGTTGATCAGGCTGAGGCTTCCAAAGCATTCCTAATGCCTTTACTGTGTTCGACTGCGTATCTTCAAATGAATATTCTGGAAGTAGAAATAGCAGGCTGGATGATTCGACACCCATTTATGCAGTTCAAAACCTCCACGCCGTAATAGTTTAATGATCAGCTTGCAACCTTTTGCTGACGTTGAGAGGTTGGAAATCTGGATGTCATCCATGTACATGTCTCTGGAAATCATCCTTTGTTGCTTCCTGAAAATCTGGTGTTCCCAGCATCCGCAAGAGCCTTTAAGAACCTCTATAGCTAAAATGAGTTGACTGCAAAATTAAACAGTATTTATAGATTTTGATTCGGTGAATTGTTGGCTTCCTTCCAAATAATTCTCTGCAGATATCTCTTGGGATGGTTCAACATTCATACATCTTGAATATCAGTTGCTGAACGCATATTTGTGGGTTCTGAATCTAGTTACTAATGAAAATAAGTCATCTTGAATTGAAATCTACTGATAATATAGAATTCAATGACTGACCACAGTTGAAGTTTCTTATGAAGCATCAAATACCACTCCAGGAGAGTAGTCTTTCCGGCTTGTAGATACAATGATGAGGGGATAATAGGACTTGGAATTATCCTCATCCATTATTTGTTGCATATGTCCTAAATCTAAGTATTCTGCAAAAAATGCCTTATATAGTGTGGCTAATGTGTTGTTTTTATTTAATTTGTTCCAAATTCGTTTAATCTTAACTGCGTTTTCTCAAGGAAAATCCTCACGGAATCTGCATTTTCTTTCATAGGTAAGGAAACAATATATCTTCCTGACTTCGTCCTAATTAAGGAGTTTTAAAAGTGTTCCTCACAGAATTTTCTTCTTCAATTTTGTTGAATCGAAAGAACTCATAATGGAAAAGATCCACCTCAAAGAACTTTAACTGATTCAAATTTGTCCAACTGCAACGCAACAATAGTTGGAAGTGACTCAGTCGGCAATTCCTCCCGATACAACATATCTTAACGACTTGTAATAATAAATTACTATTAGATAATCTAATTTATCCGGCCTTAAGTAACCTAAAAAATATATCACTTCCAATCTACTCATATCCATCTGCCAGGAATACAAAAGTTTGACTGTCAGTTTAACGTGGTTGGAATTTCCAACAAGTTCGAGATATTTTATTTTTTTTGTGACGGATGATGTAAATGCGAGGAACAATTAACATCTGCAGTTGCGCGAATAAGTTTCTTTCCTTCGTTCGAAAATATTTATTTTACTCTGGCCTTGATTTCTTTGACTTTTTTCCCCAATACCACACATATGTTTTGAAAGGTTCTCCTGAATTCAATAGATTGCAAGTTTCCATTACTGAGCAACAACTGGTGAAGCAGAATCCAAAAAGACACCGTAATTTATAGTATCTTTCATTTTCATTCCTAACATAAATATCCGCGGTACTCAGAATAACCGATTTGCTGTGAGTTATAAGAAATTGAGGCAGTCAGCAAATGTTCAGGATTTGTTTCCAACAGAAGAATTGCGCGTTGTTTATACTACCGTCAGGTTTGTGAGGCTTACCTGAGGCCGCCTGGGTCGCCGAGTGTTTCTGCCATTGTTTGACCTTGACAGCTTATCATTATGCGTTTTAGAATTGCAACTGACATGTTAAAGTACTTCTTATGGGCGTTTTAAGCAATTCTTTACAAATGTTTTCTTTTGAAAACATACTTGATTCTTTCTATGAAATGTGACATGTTCTAGAAATTTAAAACATCTATATAAAGGGTGAAAATCTTTATTATATAATAAACATTGTTTCATTTTATCTTCTACCAACCACAAATGATTTTATTAGGGCCTATGAACTGATGATATTTTCTTGGTTTATCATTGCTACTAAACCCTTTATGATAAGACTGATCTTTAGAAAATGATCTAGATGGTACATTTTTATTTACAAATTCTAAGACAAGATACGATTTCCAAAAGTCAAAATTATCAAGATTCAGGTACTTCTTTTACTCTTCAAAGCATTTCAAATTGTTTTCTAGTTTCTTTGTCCAATTTCTGAGAATCAAATTTATAATCAAATACATCAGAAAGATTGCTTTCCCATATTCTAAAGTTTTAGTGTTTTAAACTTTTAACAGCATCTAAATAAATTTTCTTAAATCTTCTGCTGACTCATAGTTTAATTTTCTAGATTAATTAAACTTAATATTTCAGAATCACCAACTGCTCTCTTTGTTTTCGTAACGATCTTCGAGAGCTTTAATATGATTTGAGGTACTACTGCGTTTGTAAGTGAGCTTAGCTTCGCCAGTTAATGAATATTTAAGATAGTATAACTTGAGTATTACTTCAATCCATCATTATCTTCATTAAACTAATAAACTGAGATTTAAAGTTACCAAACCTCTTCTATACCTTCCAAATTGCGGAAGAGAAATGTCCGGCAATTTAACACTTAGTAACTTCAGTTTTATTTTCTTTAATATTGAGTTTAGTACCTATCATTATTACGTTTAGAAAATGAGGTATTTTAGACTTACCTCCATTTCTTCCAGAGATGTTTCCATCTGTCTCTAGCTTCATCAGTTTCTGCTAAATCTCAGCTTCTGGTGGTAATTCAATATCGTTTTTGGAGATCAAAAAAGCTGAATAGTGCCCACCTTCGTGTTTCTTGGGGTTTCTAATGTCACTTCAGCCCTTCGGCCACGGTTTTATGTAATTTTCCAAGCCTTGTGACGCTTTGTCTGAGGCCTCCACGCAACCTATTTTAATGCCGTTATTTCTGGATTCATGCATTAAAAAATAATAATCCTTTGGCAATCGACGACGGACCAAATTTGTGTTGAGTAAGTTAATCACAGAAAAGTCGTCGATAGTAGAAAAATAAATTTATTTATTAATTCTCAACATATTGAAAACAAAACACCTGTTGCGTAATTTCACTTTCAATCTTACTTCCACTGCTGGAGCGGGTGAATACAGATAAATCATTCCGCAAGGGCGATAGTTATTAGAATTACCTATGGTTCCACAGGGGCGGATTTTAGATAGTTCATGGTGCTAACACCTGCAAGGCAGATGATGTGTTTTGACTACCAGATCGAATACGAGCCAGCTCAGGTGGGTGGGGCTGCTTCTTATTCCGATGGTGCTGGTAATGGCTGATTAGATGTCGGTCAGTAGGTGGCGCTTCAATTGCGCGCTACCTGGTGACATTTTGTTTTTTTTCGCCACATCTAGTTATATGTAGGACTTGTGAGCTGAAGGTCTTGCAATGAGGAAGACCAAAGATTCTTCCCTGACAGAAAGTTGTAAATGCCTGTAATCACGAGCTACGTGCATGCGCGTATATAATTCAACTGATGAAGCTTGTGAATGGCGCTTAGAGTTTGCCTGAAGAGGGGCCTGACGTCTGACAGGGGGTACGGCCTAACTGATGAAAACTGTTTGGTCTGTCACAAGATGCTCTTTTGCTAGTTCTGTGAGAAATAACATAATCCCTTTACATTTGTAAATATTTCAAAAGTTCAGAACTTTTTGGACATAGTATCGAAAAAAATTGTTGTCACAAAAATGCGATTGATTTTCATATCCTTTTTTCCATTTTAAGGAATATATATATATAAGTCAACAATGGAACAATGTAGTGGTATTGTATTAATGCTCACTCACCCATGTCAAAGTTTTATTATTTCGATGACACGTAACAGGGTTTCAGAACCTGTGAAGAATAAGCAGTCTTTATGAAGTACAATTTTTTTAAAAAAAATACTGCTATTCAGAGTTTTTGCTGTGGATTACCTCCTTTCCTAGAGCGCACCTCCTTATGCATGTTTATTATATTTCAGAGATACGTTGGATGGTTGTAAATGAAATGACTATTAAACTTGACTTCTTTTGCTTTTTATACCTATATATATATTTTTATCATGCGTTTCTTCTCTCTCTTATGAACCTCACCAATTTCTTGTTCTAGGACATCAGTACGCAATTATGTAAACAAGAGGAAATAAACTATGTATCATATAAAAATACATAATTTATATTTTGATGTGAGAGATACATAAGTGTTTGAAAAATGTACAATTTTTTTGTGCAAAACCCACAAGAAAAATATTATATTTTAAAGTTTCAGTGAATTTTTAAAAATTATGCTAAAAAAATGAAAATTATCGATTCAATCCAAATGTGTCAGCTAGGGTCAATTGTGCAAAGAGAAATTTTATGTATTAGTTTATATACATTCAAATTACAAATTAATCTAAAATTAAATTTCGAAGTCAATCTGTTATTCCTTTATCGTCTTATTTTCATTTTTTCTGTAACGCGCAAAATCTTAATGAGTAAATGGATTTAAAGTTTACAGACAGATCTAAAAAACGAAGTTTACTGGAGACAAAACATCAGTAATTTCAATTACGTAAACTGCAAGCATGCACTGAGATTCAGAAGCTATGCAAGTTTAAAAATACGTAACGTAAATGAACGAAGATCGAAAGATGTCGTTTGCACAGAAGAAAACCTAAAATTCCTTTTCTGATTATGAATTAGGAATTTTCTATTGGAATCCATAGTTTACAAATCTACCCGACAGATGGCAGCAAATTGATGATCAACGTGTTCTATATGCATACGGAACGTAATAACTTATAAACTCAACAAGCTTAGATGATAACGTTTATACAGAATTGCAATACTTTATCAAATTCTGACTTAACTCTTCCAACGACAAACGTATGTAAGAAATACAATTAGAGGGAATTTGTTCACATAGTTTTACCAGAGGGCGCTACGGAAAACATGATCTTCAGATTTCTGCAAATACCGACAGGCTGCTAAAGGCTTCAAATTCGAGGCCTTCATAGAACTCTATGAATCTGCTGCTCATTTCTTAGAGATACGTCTTCCGCACCGTTGCTATAAAATTACACTAGACTTGTTGCTTTTATATATCTAAATTGCAATTTATTTTTTTAACTTCTTGTATCGTCTCAATAGTTCTATATGAAAATAATATTTCAACTGAAATAGCAATTTCATTTATTTTATTTTCATATCATTTGTTTAATTCTGTGATAATTTATATTGTTTCTTGTGTTTTATGTTTACATTCCTTTTAAAATGAAAATTGTTTAAAAATTGCCACTCACATTCCAAGAAATTCTGAATCTTCTGATAATGAACAAATGGAAATAGCAGACAGTACATAACCACATAATTTCTGCAAAGGTCAAGATCCTACACCACCCTTCTTCATTTCCCAGCTCAAATTTTTCCAATTGTGAAGAAATTTAGCGACTCCTTCTCGACAAAATTCAAATAATTTTTTACTATGGTCCTTCCAATTAATTCAATTACTAATACCCTCATCATTTGAATAAGCGGATATTTTAATTTATTAAATAAATTTCTGACATCAACCATTATAACTGTTTTCTATATTAGAGCAAAACTGAAACTACCTCAAAATTTCCAATCTTGTTCTGTACAACTGTCTATTTGAAAAGCCTTTGGAGACGAAAGCTATAATACTCAGATAAAATAAAATTACTCACACCTCACTGTGACTTAAACGATATCTATAGTGCATCCCCCAAAAAGTCTTTGTTTATACATTAATGGTGTTTAAGACCGAGGTTTCTATAATTCGTCCAAATTTTGTGTTCACTCAACCAGGATATAGAAATCCTAAGCCTTATATAAAACCAAAGTCGGCCTAATACACACACATAAGCTGGTTCTAAAAATTATATAGTAATTATATTTCTATTAAAATAGTGGTGTAATAAAAAAAAAACATTTTTGTACATTTAAATGTTTGATTTCGTATACAATCGGTAAATAACTTTTCGAAATGATTACAGATCTGGATAACTCTAAGGGCCAATCTATTCTACAAAACAAAGTACTTACTAAAATTATTTCGTAATAAAACTGTCAATCTTTAAAATCAAATCCATACCTGGCGTTTACTCTAGTATGGTACAGAGCACATGGGGGGCGCAAACTCAAAGACTGCTGGCAATGTTCAAGTGAATTTTTAAAAGTAAAGTATACGAGATAAAATGCACAATAAAAAAGCTTAATGGCATACAAATTCAAAATAACCCTTATTTTGTTTTTACCTGATCTCTATGAGAAATCTACGTGCTTTAAATACCGTAATTAAATATATCGACCACTGCGAAAGTGGTGTACATATTTCTTTCTTACTCTAAGACAATATATGCAATATCTCTCCTAATTATACCTTTTCATGTTTGAAATCTACTTATATATTCATGTGTTATGGCAGTTTTGATCAGCATAGAGGTTTTACATTGAGTGTCATCCGCTATTTCCCTCGTGAAATTTCTGTCTAAAATTGTTTCCGTTTGTGTAACATCCTCAACCAAGCTTCTAGATTTACTAACGAAAGTTGTTGCAGAAAATCTCATGTGCTTACGAAATTTAAAAAAGCAACTAACTTTGGTTTTGTTGGAGTAAAAATAAGTCCGAGACCCCAATGGGAGGAACGTAGTCCTATTTTAAAATAAATCCTCTGATTAATGTACTGGAATTTAGCCCGTTGGGTACATTTGACGAGTGAGACTCGTCATCTGCTTACTTGGGCGAAGTTACGGTGGACGAGTCTGACTCGTCATCTGAATTTAAGAAGAAATATTGGCGCAAGTGGTTCTGCCACATTATAATATCCGTGGGCGTCCTACAAGTAGCGATGCGCTACATCGTTTGGAAGCAAACAATTGGGCGCATTTTCCGGAGAATATTCCGGCAACAGAATTAAAGAAACACCCTACAAAAAAAACGGCATCGCGTATGTTATAAACACAAAATATGAAAAGAAACCACTTGGCAGTGCAAACAATGCCAGGTACCTTTGCATTTATCGACATGTTTTTAAAAATACCACACGGTACAAAATTAATAGACTTTAAGTTGGTTCTTGTTCCATATAAATATTTATATTTTGTTTCATTTATATATTTATTTATATTTTGTAACTAAAATGGTGTTTCAAAAATATATTTATATCACCAATATAAGTATATTCCAAATAAAATGTATTACTTTTACATATTAATCCATATAGCCACAAATTAAATCCGTCCCATGGGCATAAAAATCTTCAAATAATTTAGTACTCAAAGGGTTAAACAACGCTTGAATTTGATTTGCATAAGTCCGAGTACATGGTTCTTGTAAATCAAGTGAAAGCTCGAAAATAAATTACCCTGAAAATGATTTTAAAACAAATTCGAGGTCTCGAGCCCGAAAGTTACGGGGTCTCTAGGCAGTTACCTACTTTGCGTATTTGAAAATCTGTCTCTATGACCACTGCAGAGTGGAAATATCGCCGGGTTTTCGAAATAGTTTCTGGCCTTTCAGAAATGTTTTCATTTTTCCAATGAATTCCTATTTCTCTATGCAATTATTTAAATTTGCTCATCAATGAAATTTGTTTTATCTTCTCGTAATAATGTATCATTTTCCCCGGATTTCATGCAGTTGACATTTTTATACTAAGTCCAATTTTTTATTCAATTTTAAATTACCTCAATTTAGGCGATTTCGAACTGGTGTATAATGACAGTGACGAACTGTCACGATATATACATTGCGCAGTAGATTTAAAAAATGATGCACGCATTTAAGTTCTCAAGCGGTATAGTACAAAATGTGGCAAGGAAAGATCTAAAAATTGACAATATACCTGAAATTTTTTCATTCTACGCTGGTGTATTCTTTCCGTATAAACGTTTGGGTTTTATTTTTACATTGATGTATTAAATCGACATCAATTTCTTTTCTTACATTCTCGTATTCTAGCAGTATAAATATCTGAACTATTTCTGACTCGGAAAGCTTCACTGGTAGTTCGATGAACAGTAGACATCACGTCAAAAAAAACCTGCTTTACATTACACTTTTTAAAGGTTTAGCCTTTTTTTTCTGAAATACGAATAATTTACACGGGTCTCTGCCTTTATCAGTATTTGCAAAATTGCAATTAAATGGCTCGCCATTACCAAACTAACTCAACTTTTTCAATGGAGTGAAATTCACCTCTGACTTGCCAAACATTGAAACTCATAAACCGGTCACCATCTTAATGCGAAATCAAAAATAAAAATCTTTACACTTATCTCGTTTTCAATGGCTTCAAAGAACATTTATGCCGAATTAGAATAAAACTAAAAAACGCGTTTGGTCGTGAATGCATAACAAATAAATTTACAAACGAAATGTCGAACTTTCGAGTTAAAACAGGGTCTGGCTTAGCTCGTTTAATAACTGGGCCAATATTTTTTTGTAACTCTACGCAAATTTAACTTTGATATCAATTGCGCATCTTACGAAAATAAATAGGACGCGATGTCATAGTACGTGGAGTTAGATATTAGGTGCCATATGATGGACTGATCACTACATCTACGCGGTCACAAGAACTAGGTGCTACAACTAGTTGACTGTTTCGAGAAAAATGAAAATGAACATTCTTTTCATGATTTTGAACGCATGTCAGGTTCTGAGGGAAAGCATATGTGGCGCCTAGTGATCGCATTCAACAATTATTAATTTGTAGCATTTTCCGAACCTGGAATTAAAGCACCTTTCTGTACATTTACCCTTATTTTACCAATTTTATAACAACTTAGTTATAACACGTACCACATACCAAGTGCCATTTAACAAAATTATACCACGATATGCAGCTAATTTTAACATGTGACTACGGTGGCATATAGAATGGACTCATTTATTTCACGCATTATTACTTCACTACATTATTGACCGAGCGAAGCGAAGTCACGAGTTTCAACTCGACCAATGAGTATTTCGTCTGCTTGTTAAACAATCGCGTTGTTCGGTTTTTTCGAATTCGGCATTAATGTTCCTTGATGTCATTAAAATTGACGTATGTGTAAGAACTATTAGTTTTTGATTCCCTTTCATGATGGTGGCTGTTTTAATGGTTCCGTTTCGTGTAATGTTAAGCTTTTTTCGAATGATGGTACCCAAAGTATTCATGCTATAAAAGTTTGAAGACTCCCTCCAATTTGAGAGAAAAATTTCCTAAAACTTTGTTTTATTACTTTTTGGAAGTAACTCAAATGGCTGACAAGCAATCAAAGGGAAAAAGATTAAAAATGGCGGAAGGGTGCCAAAGAGGGAGTGTGAAGAAAAAAAGATTTCATAAACTTGAAAATCCAGGCCATATATTTTAAAAATACACTGGCATACAAAAGTTAAGGAACATTTCGTAAAATGCGAGAAATTTGCAATTAATACAAAAACTACGTTTCAAAATCAGTTCTGGAGAATCGTGTGACATTCAATATAGTATAAATACATATTACAGTGATGATTCGGTCACGAGGGCAATTAGTGGGACCACCAGAAAGAGATGAAGGCGAAAATGGAGTTTCACCCATCCTGTTTCACAGAAATCTCATAACGAGATGTAACTGTTATCAATGGTTATGGTGTTATGCGCATAATACGTACATGCTGTTTCGTAAGCATAGCACAAATATTCTGGAAGATATAAATGTTTGTTTTAAAAATCCCAAATTTTTCCACATATGTTTTGCTTATAACATGCAGAGTTTTTATTCAAATTAT
This sequence comes from Araneus ventricosus, assembly GCA_013235015.1. Classification (NCBI taxonomy): domain Eukaryota; kingdom Metazoa; phylum Arthropoda; class Arachnida; order Araneae; family Araneidae; genus Araneus; species Araneus ventricosus. The sequence goes on from BGPR01034987.1 coordinate 11,871, forward strand.
TCGAAATTTGCAAAACACTTGACAATATGTTACAGAAATATTGTATTAAACTTTGAAGTAAATACGTTGATTATTACAGGAAATATGAGTGTTTGTACTAAATAATTTTTTACTGCATACGCAGCGGAATTTTTTTTCATAACTTCAAACCCAGATATATAGAACAATTTAAAAGAAAATTCCAGTTGAATCCCATTCAAATTCAGAAAGCTCTCGGCAATTCAGAGCGGTGAATTTCAATTTCTCTTTAAGAGAAGCCAAATGATGAGGCTCCTTTAACAAACTGATATTTTTTTAAATTTGAATCTTCGAACAGTAAAATTGAATTTTAATAAAATTGAATATCCTGAATACCATGAACACTTATAAATTAAATAGATTATTTAAATTGCATTTTCTCAAATACCATTCGAAGACTAAAGTTTAAAAAATATCAGTTTGTGAAAGAACCCTCATCATTTAGCATCTCTTAAAGAGAAATTGAAATTCACCTCACTGAAATGCCGACAGCTTTCTGAATTTTAATGGGATTTAACTAGAATTTTTATAAAAGTTGCTCTATATATCTGGTTTTGAAGTTATGAAAGAAATATTCCGCTACATGCGCAGTAAAAAAGTATTTAGTACAAACACTCATATTTCCTGTAATATTCAATGTATTTACTTCAGAGTTTAATACAATACACACAGAAACTTTGTCATAAGTCAGCTTGTTAAACGAATTACGTTGACACCAGTGGCAGTCGTGGAGAATAACTTTTTTGTTAGTTCTGCTTAATGAATTTTTATGACGGTAGACATAGCATATGCATTATTATTATGCTCGTAAGCCGTTTATTCCATGCGAATGAGAAATATATTCTCTTTTAGCACACAAGCTAATTTGTGGGTCAGGAAATGTTTATTTTTTCTGTTTAACGTAACAGAAAATGTTTTCACAAGATGATTTATTTGAGACCATGCGCAAGGAAAACATGAAATAAATGTTATTTAGCCTTAAAAACGCATCCTGTAAAGACGGTCAATTGAAGGAGACAGTGGAACTTGACTAATTCGAATTGTTCTGTGGTTCGTCAAATTTCTTATTACCACAATAATAAATAGCGTGTGTAATTAAAATTTATATGAGCTGATTAGAGGTCAAACCTAAAACTTGACGGAGGAATCTGGCTTTGCGCGTTGTTAAGAGCCGCGAAAATCATAGATTCAAACAGAGTTTTTTTTTTTTTTATTAAGGGCCGCCATAATAGTCTAATAATTAAGGCCCTTACGTGGCTCAAAATATCCTGAAGTGGAGAAGTTGAGGAAACAAATCCCCAAAATCGGTCTTAGATTTGTAATTTTGTTGTTCAATTTTTTTCCAATATTTTTTTGCTTTAATGTAGTTTAATTTTCTTACTAATTTTAGTATTTGAAAATGTTATTTTTGATGTGTTTTTAGTATTTATAAACGTGTGTATTTTGCGTCCACCATGTCAGTTTTATATTGTATGGTGTCAGCAGTGATGAATTAGGTGTGAAAGTACTGATTTCCAGGAGAAAATGAGGGCTTACTCGCATCCACAGAGCTATCGTTTAATTAAGGGTATCATTATAACGAACAGATAAAAAATCCAAAAAACACAAGTGCCGAAACGAATAGGTGCATTCATAATTCTTGCAATATACAGACAGCCCACAATTCTCTTGAACCTCTCACTCTTAACTTCAGAATGGCGAAAGCTGTATCACAAATGGTGTGTACGTATAGTAAAGTATCTGTGCACTATGCAATGAAATCGTTTACAGCGCTATCTAGCGACAAAATTCGAAGTAAGTATTCTTATCTCGAAAATGGAATGAGATACGGTATAAAAGGTAATTCTAAATTGTACAGCATCATCGATTTTGCACAAAAAAACCACCTTCTACACATTAGCCTTAGGATTAGAAGCACAGAAGAAGGATTTGTAAAGACTAGGCTTGAACTCACCTTTTTCAGTGAAGATTCGATAACGATCGTATTTAGGGGACCAACCAGCAAGTGATGAAGACAAAAAAATTTCTATTCATCCCATGACAAAGAAAGCTGATAATGAGATTAAACTTTGATCAATGGTTGTGCTAGATGCGCATATTATTTACATGCATTTTTGGAAACATAGCACAAATTTTCGGGAAAATATAAAGGTTCCTTTAAAAAATCCTAAACCTTTGCGCATGTTTTTTGTTTCTAATTTGCAGAGATTTAAACCAAATTGTATGAAACTTACAAAATGCGCGACAAAATGTTAGTGAAGTAGTGTATTAAAAAAGTAAGTAAAATTTTGAATATTAAAGGATACATGATTATATTTAGTAAGTGGTTTTCTACTGCGTATGTACAAAATGTAGCGTAATTTTACTTTCATGGCATAAGACCCAGATAATACGGCAACTTATATAAAAATTACAGTCCAATACCATTAGTATTCAGAAAGATATCGGCATTGCAACTTGTTGAATTTCGGTACATTCTAAGACTATGTTGTACAAACTGATATTTTTTATGCTTGAATCTCCCAACAGTACTATTGAATTTTATGAAAATTGAATATCCTGAATACTCATGCACAGTGGCGAATCCAGGAGTTTGGTCGGGGGTGGGATGAAGTCAAAAATTTTTTTTATCGTTGTGACGAATCTCAAACATCATGGCTTATGTAAACCAAAACACTTTAACTGTACACACTTTTCTCACCTGACAATAAGAATAATGGAAAACACTACAATACTTTCGAATTTAATAAAAAATGCAATGAAGTTAAAACCCAAAAATATCTTGGACCGCGTCAACGTTACGAGTGCAACTGGAATGATTGGTAAATTAGGAAAATTTTCGAGCCTGTCAAGCCAGAAACCAATGTTTTCACGTTTTTATTATTTTTTAAAGGGAAATTAAGAACAAACGGTTGTAGTGATTTTAAATAAAATCAAGATTTCTGACTTAGGTCGGGGGGGGGGGGGTGGCTGCCCGATATCTCCCTGGAATCGCTATTGTTCATGTATACTTTACTCATAAGTTAAATGCATAATTTAAATTACTCTTACTTAAAGTTATTTTTCTCATGTTTTATTTTCATCAACAAATTATTTTATTTATTCCAACTTCTCTTAACTTGTTTACTCTCTTTTGTTTCTTTGACTTATAAGCCACTTATATTGTGTTAGATTTTTAGAATTCAAAATTGTTAAAACAGTTTTTATTTGTAATTCTTTTCTTCTTTTCAATGAAGCTCCGCACATACCCATTCAACAGACAGGGAGCCGTTTTGAGTCCACGTATGCCTGGTGATAAAGATGAAGATCTGTTCGGAGATATTAAGCTGAGTAAATACAACTCGAAGGAGACTTCTTCGAAGAAAAGAAACCATATCGAGTTTAAAGCTGCTTAACCCCTTTCCTTACGTTATTATTCAACCTCCTAATTAGATGCCACCCCCATTTGATGTATTTTTTATTATTTCAACCTATTTAAGATGGTAAAGGATACTTGAGACATTTAAGAGTGATTTTTTATTTAAAATTAATTAAATGTTACGTTGACATAAATACGGAATAAAATAGCGCACGGGCACAAAGAAGCCGAACGTTATGACAAGCGAGGCCGACCAAGAATGGTTAATGCATTTCATGGCCAATAAATGCATTCTCATTCTTACACTTTTGGAAGAATTTTCACTATGAGACATTCATTCATCATTACATCACTTCATAATATTTATTAAATTTCAACTACCGATTTCACTTATTGAACGCCATGTTGAAATACTTAAAATTGCTAATTAATTAACTACTTTTTGAAGAATTTTTACAATGAGACATTCATTCAACATTATATCACTTCATAACATTTATTAAATTGAACTAAAGTTTCACTTTTCGAACGCCATGATCAAATACTTTAATTGCCAATTTAATTATTAAATAGTTTGTAAAGATTTCACTTGCTCAAGCAAAAGTTGGAATTAATAAATGATTCATTTTAATAATTACCGAGAGTGTTTGCCTTTTTTCAAAATTTTTGAATATGAAATTCCTTCGAGCCCGTGAAATGTTCCCTTTTCGCATTAACTAACTGTATTTTAATAATTTTGAACAGTGTTGATTGGCTGGTGTCGAAAATAACCAAATGAATATGGCAAATTTGAAATAAAGAAAGCATTATTACTTCGAGGCATAACTAGTATGTTTATAGTTGAAATTAAAATTTTAGCACAGATTAAATTTTTTAAAAGAATGAGCAGCCGTCTAACCTATATAAACGATGTGGCAATACGGTAAACACCTCCATCATCTATATTAG
>BGPR01034988.1:0-16194 GCA_013235015.1 Araneus ventricosus
ATTTAAGCGTCCTAGGGTACCGGAAGATATTAAACAAAGTTGAAAAATTTTGCATATATGCTAGTACACTTAAAAGACAACTTTTGCACCCTATGCCGATTATTTTATACACACTTTGATTTTTCGATCCACCCTAGTGTGCAGTTCAGTTTTTGAATTGCGATTTCACTTTAGCGTATAAAAGTTTTACCGCCAGAGGTCTTGACAAAAGAATCAAGTATTACTGCTTATAAATAAACATTAGCTTTTGGTTTGTAGTTTGTCCTTATTATTTTCTTATAAAGCAATTATGTGGGAAAAGATAAACTTTCACTATCCCTTAACTGAGTTTTGGTTACCAATAAAAATGAATATCCACTTCTTATTGCTTATGTTCATATAATTTAAATTCCATTTTTGCTTCTTAACTGTTTGAAGATAGGATTTCGTCATTTGCTGTTATAAAACCAATGTTTCTTGCAAACTTCTAAGTGGAAAAGTCAGTGAAAGTTTCAGTGCCCAGTTTCATTCTACAATGTGATCAAAATTCCCTTCCATCCAATTTATTATATTAATTATAATTTATTGCACAAAATTTTATGTGACCTAAAATATGCTTTGAACTATTTTTACATAACCTATATAAGAAAAATCGACAATTTTGCAAAAACTATTTGTTGGAGTCTTACATAAGAGTGTATGGATTTAGAAGGTTTCTGTCATTCCAAAAGGATTGAGAACCATTGATGTCCGCTATTAAATCGGCTGATAAGGTCCTCCTTGCACACGTCAATACAGTGGATGCTGGTAATTCGTAGTTGAGCGACACAATAAAAGTTCGACTGATCGAAAAATTAAAATACAGAAAATTCAGAGCTAATATCAATACAGACAGAGAAAATGAGAATTTTTACACTAAGTAAGATAGGAAGGATTTGTTTCTAACATTTAGCTATCTTAGCAAAAAACAATAATAAATAGATAACCTTTAAATTTAATTAATACTTAAAATATGAAAAATTAAAATTAAAAAATTAAATAATTTTTAAAATGAGAATTTCATAACTCTTTTGTTAATTTTAAGATGTCAACAGTTACAGCCCTTTGAAAACAAAAATTCTAAAAAGACACTTCAGAATAAGTTGCGCGATTCTCATGAAACGGTTTTCAAGATTTTTGTAAAAGTCAGAACTCTTTTATTGCTTCTTTTGTGTCGGTGCATTGCATATCAGTAAATTAAATCCGCGAAATAAGATTCAAAGAAATTATTATTTCACGATCACTGAGACCACAAGCTAGATACTTATTCAACCAATGAAAACGGTTCAGAAATTAATTTTTTTTTAATTTTAAATTTGGATTTGATAATTTTTTCTTTATTTCTTCTCGATGCAGTTTATGTCCTAGATGTTGTTTTCCACAAAAAACTTGATTTCTTACGTCATATTGATAGCAAACTTTCTAAAAGCGTATGAAATACGTTCAAGCAAGCGTAACGGCAAGACGTATGAAACACATATTTAACAATATGTTTTTAGAATTTTTTTGTCAACTTCTACAGACAATAAAAAAAAAGAGATAATTTATTTGGTTCAGTCTTCTTACAGTTTTAAGGCAGGATTCATATTTTAAAACGACTAAAAACTACCCTAAATTCGACACTTTATACAGAATTGGTTTTGAAATATTAGAACTTATTTAATTCACAACTCAGCAGAATGGCTTTCTTAGTAATATAAATTCATTTTAGTAATATAATTGAAAATACAAATATTTATAATTACATCTTTCTTGAAAAGTAATTAATGTTTTTATTACAATTAACAACTAATACATCTAATTACATTTCTTATATTGTATATGAAATAAATTCTATAAAGACCTGAAAAACTCTTCAAATTCAGGCCTGAAACCTTTCAAATAGATCGCCGTTCTGTCTTAAGCCGTTAAACCCAATTGCCAGTACAGACTACAAGCTAACTTAGATTTATCAAATTCTTTAACTGCCTTTTAACCCTTAAAGGCCCAGTGTTGCCTTTAAGCAACTTACCTTGAAATTTTTATTAAATCAATTTACAACATATAGATGACATAGCTAATAAAAAAAGAAAGAAATATTGATGTTTTTAGTTAAGGCTACATCATTTTAGCTCTGTTAGTACGCTTGAGAATACCATATTTTTTTCTACAATGTTTAAAGAAGTTCATTTCGGTATTATTATTTATTAAAATTCATCTGTGTTTGACAATATAGAATTTTATCAAGGAATTTTTTTCTAAATAAAGCCCAGTGTTGTCAGTTGGTAACAAACTATAGCTAATTAATTATAAACCATACTTAAAACAAAATAGGATTTCTTAAAGTATTTTTCCGATGTTTTAATCAAGAAATGAAAGTTAAAAAAATTAAATCAATTTTTAAAAAGTCGGGCTTTTAAGGGGCCTGTTTGAAAATGTTAAGTTTGAACAAATGTTGTGAAAGAAAAGTTGTAATTACCAGGTGTGTAGTTATATATTTACTTATATAAAGCAAGAAAGTGGGTTAGGGCCATCTGACGGATTTCAGATGAATTTGTTTGATAAGAGGCTCATCCAAATCATTTGGGTTGGCCGGTTTACAAAAAAAGATAATCTAAGACCTCAATGTGGCAAACCTTGAAATTGGGGCTGAAACCCATCTACTAGATAGAAGTATTGTCTCAAATCCTTTGAGCGATTTCTAGCAAGGAGAATAAAACAACTTAATTTTTAAAAATATTTTACCTACTTTCTTACATTTTTCTGTTCGAAATTTATCAGTTAGAACAAATGCCATGAAATAAAAGTTTAAATTACAAGTTATATAAAATAAAGTAATGTATTTATATAATAAGACTGCGGTTATTTTGTATCTCTTTTATTAGTTGAATATCTTTGTTTTGAGGCCTATGCAAATAGTCTGCGTTGGCCGATTTACATAGAAGGATGTCATGTTGCGTAGAAATATATTGGAGAATGAAAGAGAAACCTAATTTTTTTGTCAAAACTTCAAAATTAAATTAGTTTTGCTATGAAATGTAGAAATTCACTTAATGCACAGTGGAGCGAAATAGTTTTTCTTACTAATATAATTTTAGGTTTGTACAATAATTCAAACTACAACTATTTATTGTTTATACTTTTTTTAGATAATTCATCTTTATAATACAACTAATATCTCTATTTACTTATATTATGTGTTTCTGAAACAAATACTATAAAATCTAGAAATGAGAACCTTGGAATTCGGACCTAGAACCCTTCAAGTAGATCATAGTAACATCTTAAATCATTGAAATCCGCCGTGTAGCACATTATTATTGTTTAGTAAATTATTAGTAGGAAAAAAAGAAAAAAAAATTGCAAAGCATTTAATTTTTCCACGATGGGTATCAAAATGTCATTTTTCTATAAAATGATTTTGTCATAAATCTCGCCAATTCAGCTAGGTTAATAATCCATATGCCCATGAGTGATAATTTTGTTAGGAGAACTTGTTTAAATCTCCCACTATTCAATTTATGGTTGAAATAAAACAGACATGCCAATTATTCTAACCTAATCTACACTATGCCACTGAGAAAAAATTAAACACTTCCGGAATTTTAAGATTATAAACTCTATAATCTGTAATTATCTGTTTCTCCTAAAGAACGAAATTTAGACATTGAAGATTATATTACTGTTTATACTGTGCGCCAATAAAATTGCTGCTGAAGTAAAATAATGCATTTCTCTTTTAAATTCACTTATAAATAAATAAGGCCATGAAAAGCTTTCATTGTTTCTTCTTTCGGAAATACAGAAGTGCAACTTCATAATTTTTAAAATTTTTTTACTAGTATAATAGTTATAGTGAGTAATTTTTTTATGCCACCTATTAATAACCCTGGATAAATATAATAAATATTAGTAAATTTGTAAAAAATCTTACAGAAATAAAAATATAGTAAACACTTATGTATTTGTTGTGAACCATTTATGCTGTTACGGTATTTCAGACAGGGAAGTATTGCATCATTGCATGAAAATTCTTGAGTATCGTCGATACATTTTGCTTTATGGTGAAATTTATTCTTTCTCACAAGCACCCTTAAAATGATTTTTCTACATAATGGGAATAGTTATCGCTTATTCCACTTACATATACTGTGGACATGATTGAAAAATCAAGAATAGGTATAGGTTTAGACATGTCCTTCATTATACTTCCATAAGCGGAAGTATTATTGGCACATCGGTGGAGACCTGAAGTTAAGGCTTATGTTAATGGATCTTCAACAGAGATTTACCAAACAAATGTTGTTTTATTTATTATTGGAATAGTTGAGCTACATATTTCCCTTATATTAATAGAAGATGGCATCCTAAGACGACTTTGACAACTGGACGAATGAATGTTGAGAAAAAACCTCTGAGACTAGTACTCTTACGATATTTCAGACAGGGAAGTGTGGAAATTCTCGACTACCGTCGACATCCGGTGCATTTTAGAATATGATGCAATTGATTCTTTCTCACAAGCAGCCTTAAAATAATTTTCGACACAAAGAGAATAATTTACTGTCTATTATAATTAGACATGTAGTGAACGTGATAAAACAATCAATAATAGGTGTTGGACCTGATTCATTAGAATTATTATTGGCACTTCGCTTCTGATGTGAAGTTAATCTCTATGTTATTGGCCCTTCAGCATCACCGAATACGGCATATTCAATGATGAGCATAGTGAACGTTTTCATAAATATGCGGCTGCAAATAGAACATTTATATATTAGTGACAATGGCTGCTCCAGGACACAAACAAGGGAAACCTCTCTGCTGAAACGCGAGTAGCAGTAAATTATCATGAACGGGCTATTGAGAAACAATTTATTGACTGAAATGTTTTCATTGAGCGTCTTTTGTGTTTCTTTAAATTTGGTATGTAATAATTTGTTTTGCCTGAATAATTTCTTTTCCATCAAAAACCTATGGAAACAATTGAAATCTAAATTAAATAGAAATTTTAAAAAATACCATAATTTATTTTAAATCTATCATGATTACAGTTTATTTAATTAATTTGCATTTAATGTTTCTGAATATATTTATTTACAAAGAAGAGCACAACCAAAATTTAGCCTCTATTTTATAAAAGGAAAACGTAGCGAATTCAGTTTTTTAACATCAAATTCCAATTCATCATTTCTAATTTATAAAATATTAAATATATTTCGTATTGGTAGCATCAATTTCATCGATTTTGGAGCGTTATTTGAGAACTTTCTAACAAAATTAGTTTCAAAATTCTGTTTGCAATATCGTGTTAAATAGTTTTTGGGACGTTCTAAGTGATCTGTGAGAAAACGTGCTTTATAAAATGACTTTAATTAAATTTCTAATAAGTAAAAAAATTTATAATTAAAAAAGTATCGAAAGTTCAACAGAAATCATATCTCCAATTAGACGTTAATCATCTTTTAAAAGCAACAAAAAAAAATAGCTAAGAGAAAGTTAAACGTAATTTTCAAAAACTTAATAGACTATCGAAAGAGTAAAACACATCGCTCAAAATGCAAAATAATCTTCTTTATAGTCTCCAGTTTGACAATTTTAAAATAAACAGGCTTTCTTGTCAGAACTAAGAATGGGAAGCAGAACAAAACCTGTGCTATCCCTCAGAAGAAAATTTCGACCTTGCGAAAGAGTGTGTATCTAAATGTACTTCGCAAATCTTGAGCCGGATCCTATTTCTCATTCCTGAATGTGATGGACATTTCCTTTTTCCAACCTTCTTTCCTTTTATTTTCTTCCTTCTTCCTTTTCTTTTCCTCTTATTCCTTCGTGAAGATCTGGCACAATTCCAATGTTTCCTGAAATGATGCCCTTTCTCTGGATCTTAGAGTTGGTTTAGATTATGGGTTTGCAGACTTATCGGGACTTAGACTCGGATCCGCATTTGTTATTTGAGCAAAAGAACGCAATCAGTCCAGAGAATAAAAGGAGAAATAATGTTTTTTTCCTATATGATAATTCTTATTTAGGCAATTTTGATATTGCCTATTTGTGTTGAAACGTACTTAGAATTTCAAATATTCGTTTAACACTGAACTAACATTAAACGTGAAATTGATCCTACAATGACGGTTCGGTAAACTTGACATTTTTCGATGAACAAATCAGTTTTCTTATTAAAATATTAAAGGGAAAAAACCCCTCGGATGTTATTTTAAAATGACGGTTGCGAGGACTGACATACCACACTTTGATCGCCTACCCGTAAAAGTAAAAGGCTGGGCAGGCATAACAACTTCACACTCCAACTGTTCATCAATGTAAAAAGTTGTCAGAAGTGGAGGTGTTTGGAGTTAAAGGTTTGAAATCCATTTGGTTAGGTTCTCCATAGCTCCAACTGGACACAAGTGGGGATATCTACGTGTGCGTAGTTCAAAGAGGAAATTGGAGAAGACGGATTTTAGGTTGACCATTAGTGGATGGATTTACATTGCGTGGAGCGGTTGTGAATGAACTGCTAAATATATGGGCTAAAAAATTAATGAATTGGAATTCCAGCACGTCATTTGAGCTGAGAGGAGCGTTTGAGAATTATCAAATAAATCCCGTAATGCCGAAGGAAAGAGTTTAGAGGAATAATGTAACTCAAGACGACAAGTTAGTATGTAATGCGATAAGAAAACCTCGTTGTGACTAAACGACATTTTTCTTATGAAGATATTAAAGAATAGAAAAAAAGTTAGGGTTGTTCTTTTAAAATAAGGGTTTCGAGGAATGTCATACCACACTTTGGTCGCCTACTCGTAAAAGTAAAAGGCTGGGCATTCATGACACATTTACACCCCAATTGTTCGTCAATGTAAAAAGTTGTCAGAACTGGAGGGGTTTGGTGAGGTTGGTTTGATATCCATTTCGTTAGGTTCTCCATCGCTCCATCTGGACACAGGTGGGGGTTGGCACGTGTGGAGGAAATTGGAGAAGACGTATTTTGTGGTGACCGGTAGTGGATGGATTTACGTTATGTTGACAGGTCGTGAATGAACTGCTAAATATATGGGCTAAAAAAAATGATGACTTGAAGTTACAGCACGCTATTTGGTCGGAGAGGAGCGTTCGTGAATGAGCAGATAAAATCCCATAAGCCAAATCAAAGAGTTTCGAGGAATAACGTACCCGAAGACGACCAGTCAGTATGTAATGCGCAAAGAGAAACACGTTGTGCCTAATCAACCGGGTATAACCTGACTTACCGCAGCCGCGGCAATTAATCCTTCAAGTCCATTGTTGCATTTAAGCTACGTACCGAATTTTGTCTTCTAAAATATTGACATTAAGACTGAAGCCTTTTCTTGCCAATGGGATACATACTGAAATTTTTATTCAATAATTTACCAGCAAATATTCAAACAACCAGCGATTGCGGATGCACACAATTACAAAGAGTCAATAGTTCGAAAGATTTCGCTCAGAATTATTAACACATCTGCAATTCTTCTGAAGGAATTAGATCCCTTAAGTTTTTTGCGTATTGTATGACATCTGACGGACGCCTAAACTTAAGTATACAGTTTCTCTAGAACATTTGACAAGCAAATGCTTCTTCCAAATCCTTTACTTCCACTTTAATGAGCACCAGCTATTTTAGATGTTTTCTGTTTGAAATTAACAAAATAAAACACATTTCGTGAAAGATTAGTCTAATTACCAGTAAAATAAAATATCTATTATTAATATAAAAAAAAGTTTTGGGAAACATTTTGCAATCTTTCATTGGGTTTTCTTTTCTCTTCTAAAAGGCCGATACAAATCATTTGTTTTGGTCGAATTACGTTAAAAAGATTCATATTGACTGTAATTTCTATAAGCAATGCAGACAGAGACAATTCGGTCTTGCTGGAACCAACATAGTATCGACAATAACCTACGAGTAATAATTGCTTTTTAACACTTTGATGGCAATAGGACGGTGCTCTGTCACTTGGGTGTACCAACTGGTCGTAGCGTTAGGCGTACGGACGCCTTTAAGGGGTTAAAGCTAAAATTGGTTTTTTTTCTAAATACGTAATTGATTATTTTAACATCTTTTGATATATAAATTTTCTTAGTCGTTGTACAGTTAGATTTTGAATGCTCGTATTTTTTTAACTGAATGGAATGTGCATATCGATTAAAATTTAGCACTTATCGAGTCAATAAAACCGCCGATGTTAGAAAAATAAATGTTTATTTTATCTCAACATACATAAAACACAAAACCATTTGGTACCGCTAAGTTGTGTTACTTCACTTCAATAATATCATCGTTGGGCGGGTGATTACAATATGACCATTCCTCTGGGATTACATATACAGTTCCATGGGTTAACCACCTGTGGCTGATGCATAGTTGGGTTGTCATAATCCTTGTTGAATGTGAGAGACGCTTCTCCCACTTAGATCTTATCTCGTAATGAATAATTTTTTTTATTGGAGTTGTAGGTGGCGCTTCACCTAACAACACTATTTCCTCATTAGATGCAATTCACGAAAACTGAAACGTAATTTCTATAACATTTTTACTGTTCGGGAATGTGCTAATCAAGTAAACATACGGCAAATTTAAAAGAGGAAGATATTGAAATTAAACTAACTATAAACTTTGAAATCTTGCAGCGTACCCGCCGCAACAATGGTAATACCTCCAATCTGAGAAAAAACTAAAGCGAGCTCAAACTTCGTGGCAGGGTTTCAATAATCCAGCACTATTACTTTACATCTGGTAATTAACTCAAATATAACCTCAATGTTCTTCAGTAAATATCAATTTATTGATTGCTGGTTATTTCCCCTCATGCCAAAGATTTATGCAAAGAAACAGCTGACCCATTTCTAAACAATTAACAAGTTTATTGGATCTGCAATGATGATTCCTTAGAGATGTACAGCTTTCTACGAAATATCTTCGGACTGGAATTGCGATGCTTCGCTATTCCTGGTCACAATTTTGCTTCAATTTTCCGCCAAACGCTTCAGACTACTTTGTCTAACGTTTGATTTCTGACTTGAAATAGAAACCTTACCGAATTTCGGATACGCGTTGGCAGTCTCGACTTCTTCAAAGAACATCGGACTATATTTAAAAAAAATCGTGAATTCTAAATCAGTTTCACAGGTTGCAACATCAAGAGGAGTTGTTCATAACTGTTATTTAATTTGCATGTGTTCGGCTAGATGTCGCCTTCTCTGTGTCTTCTTATACAAATGTATATGACTTTCTTTGATAAAAATCTGCTAATTTAATGAATTGCATGTGCAGTTTTTGATTTCCCACTGCACTTCAGCGTACAAAGATTTTACAGACAGGCAAGAGAACCAAATATTTGTGCTGATTAATAAACATTAGCTAGCAGTGTTTTGTAGTTTGTTCTTAATTCTTTGTTAAAAAGGAATTATGTGGGGAAAAGATATGCTTTCACTATCATCTATATTATATAAAACGCTTATGCATGGCGCAAAAGGACCTGTATTTCTTTCTCCCCGTTGGCAACGATCAGTTTGCTTACCAATCTCAACCCTGACGCCGAGATTCTTGAATTGGTTTGAAGTCGGTAAAAGCGATTTTTTTTTGAGTTTAGATCGTTTGAATTAAATAAGTTTGAATCGTACAGTTTAGATTAGACAAACGAATGAATGTGTGCTTAGTACTGAATGTCCTTTTCAGCTAAAAGTTTCTGAAAAATTGGTTTATTCATCTCTCGACAGCTCAAATTTTCAGAGTTCCATCTATGCAGACAAAAATAGTATACCTTCATTCACTTAATAATAATTGGAGGGAGTGTGTTTACATGTGCAGAGGCAACATTTCGTTTAAAAAAGTGCATGTTTAAGATTTTGAAGGAAAGAACGATGTTTGAATATTTTTAAAAAGGGTATCTAATCAATTATAAAATGCTAAGCGTAAATAATTATTATGGGTTTAAATTTTGAATAGTTAATATGAATATGTTTCAAGCCACTATTTTCTTTAAACTGTCCTTTTTTAGCTAAAAGGTTGCAAGATGGTTTACATCTTTCTACGACAAGAGACAATCAAGAATTTTCTGAGATTTAAAACTCAAATGAATACATTGAGGAAAACACTATATGTTTCTTGGCTAAATAATTGTTGGAATAAGCATGTATACAAGTGGGGAAGCTTTTCTGTGTAATATTTCATAAAAGAGAGTGCATATTTAAAATTTTGGTTAAAAAAGAAAGGACTTTGGAAATTTTTGAAAAAAAGCTATCTTATCAATAATAAAAGACTGAAAGTAAATAATGGGTTTTAATTTTGAATAGTTAATATGAACATGTCTGAAGCCACATTTTTTTCCCTTTAAAATGTCTTTTTTTATCTAAACGGTTGTGAGATGGGTTATATCAATCTACGAAAACTAGAATTTTCTGAGATTTAAAACACAAATGACTACATTGAGGAAAACACTATATCTTTCTTAACTAAATAATTGTTGGAATAAGCATGTATACAAGTGGGGAAGCTTTTCTGTGTAATATTTTATAAAAAAAGTGCATATTTAAAATTTTGTTTAGTCATTTATGTTTTAAATCTCAGAAAATTCTTGATCGTCTCTTGTCGTAGAAAGATGTAAACCATCTTGCAACCTTTTAGCTAAAAAAGGACAGTTTAAATAAATAGTGGCGTGAAACATGTTCTCATATTAAATATTCAAAATTAAAACCAATAATAATTATTTACTTTATTACTGATAAGCCTTTTATTACTGACAAGACTTTTTTTTCAAAAATTTCCAAAATCTGGAAAACACTATATATTTCTTGACTCAATAATTATTGGAATAAGCATGTATACATGTGGCGAAGCTTTCTCTGAATTGCATTTCATTGTATAGAGGGCATATTTGAAATTTTGGTGGAAAAAGCAATTTTTAGAAATTTATTTTGAAGATTTGGAAAAGGCCATCATATCAGTTTTAAACTTAAAATTTTGGTGGAATGAAGTTAAGTTGAAATAAACTGTTGAATAAATATTCAAAAGTGTATGCCAAGAAGTTTTAAATCACTGATTTCTGATTGATGAAAATAATTTTGATTTTTGAACATCTTTGAATTATAAATATTACCTTCCAAATTTCTTTCTAAGATTTACATATATATCTGTGCTACCAGAAGATTTTTATTGTAGAAACTAAAGAAAAATTAATTTTAGGAGTTCATGCAATTTTGAATAATTTAAATTTAATTTTAGTAATTAATGTACTTTTAATTTACTAATACTGGCAGAAAGGGATAACTCTACGACAAGTGAGCGAAGCGTAAATTAGCGTCATTAGAGAGAGAGAGAAAATGAAAATTTTTACACTAAGGCAGGTAGGAAAGATTTGTTTTTAACGTTTAGCTATCTTAATAAAAAACAAATATTAAATAAATAAATATTAATTTATTTAATATTTAAAATACGTAAAATTAAAATAAATAATAAATAATTTTTTAAATGCGAATTTCATAATGTTTTTTTTTTTAAATTTTAAGATGCCAATAGTTTACAGCCCTTTGAATTCAAAAATTCTAAAAAACAGTTCAGAATAAGCGTGAAACGGTTTTAAAGATTTTTTATAAAGTCAGAACTCTTTTATAGCTCTTTTGTGGCAGTGCATTGTACATCAGTATATTAAATGCGCGAAATAAGATTCTTAGAAATTATTATCTACGATCACTGAGAACACAAGTTAGAGACTTATTCAACCAACGAAAACTGTTCAGAAATTTAAAAAAAGTTTATTTTAAACTTGGAATCGATGATTTTTTCTTTATTTCTTTCCGATGCAGTTTATGTCCTAGATGTTGTTTTTCATATAAAAATTCATTTATCACGTCATATTAATAGCAAACTTTCAAAAAGCGTATGAAGCACGCTTAACTAAGCATAGCGGTAAGGCTTATGAAGCACATATTTAAAAAGATGTTTTTAGAAATTTAATGTCAATTTCTACAGACAATAAAGAAAGAGATAATTTATTTGGTTCAGTCTTTATACAGTTTTAAGGCAGGATTCATATTTTAAAACGACTAAAATATCCCGTAAATGCGACACTTTATACAGTAGAGATGGACTGGTCTTTCGTTTGAAATATTAAATTTACTTAATTCACAACTTAGCAAAACGGTTTTTTTAGTAATATAAATTCATATTAGTAATATAATTGAAAATACAAATATTTATAACTACATCTAATACATCTAATTCCTTTCTTACATTGTATATGAAATAAATACTATAAAGACCTGAAAAAAAACTTCAAATTCAGGCCTGAAACCTTTCAATTATATTGTCGTTCTGTCTTAAGCCGTTAAATCCAATTTCCAGTACAGACTACAATATAACTTAAAGTTATCATATCCTTTAACTGCCTTTTAAGCTTTAAAGGCCCAGTGTTGCCTTTAAGCAACGTACCTTGGAATTTTTATTAAATCAATTTACAACATATATTTGACAGCCTGAGTGCTAATAAAAAATAAATATAAATTGATGTTTTTCACTTAAGGCTGTATCATTTTAGCTATATTTGTACGCTTGAGAATGCGATATTTTTTTCTACAATGTTGAAAGAAATTCCTTATCCGTACTATTATTTATTGAAATTCATCTGTGTTTCACAATACAGAATTTTATCAAGGATTTTTTTCTGAAATAAAGCCTAGTGTTGTCAGTTGGTAACAAACTATAGTTAGTTCATTATAAAATATACTTAAAACAAAATAGGAATTTTTAAAGTATTTTTCCGTGTTTTATTCAAGAGATGAAAGTCAAAAACATTTTAAAATGTCGGGCTTTTAAGAGTTAATATGCACCAGCTATTTTGGATCATAATTTCCTATTTGAAATTTTTAAGTTTGAACAAATGTTGTGAAAGAAAAGTTGTAATTACCAGGTGTATAGTTTTATATTTAAATATATAACGCACGGAAGTGTGTTTGTGATAATTTTAGTAAGTTTATTCTGATTAGTTTGTTAAAAGATCAGTGCAAATAATTTGCGTTGGCCGATTTAGATTTACATAAAAAGATATTCTACGGCTTACGATGGTAAGCCGTCAAATTGGAGCTCAAACACTTTAACTAGATAGCAGTATTGTTTCAAATTGTTTGAGTTCGATTTCTGTCAAGGAGTAGAAAACAACTTAATTTTTAAATATCTTTTACCTACCTTTTAATATTGTGGAATTTTTCTGTTCGAAATTTATCGGTTAGAACAATTGCCATGAAATAGAAGTTTAAATTACAAGTTATATATAATGAATTTATGAAAAATGCAACTGCGGTTATTTTGTATCCTTGATATGAGTTGAACATCTTTGTTCTGAGGCCTATGCAAATAGTCTGTATTGGACGATGTACATAAAAGGATGTCTTGCTTCTTAGATTATAATAGAGAATGAAAGTGAAACCTCATTTTTTGGTGAAAGCCACTAAATTAAAACCCGAACTAACCCTGCCCAATCTTCGAAAAAGACGTTGCTATCTTAATAGATCGAAACTATCATTCTGTCTGCTGTTTTCTATATGAGTGTAATGACAGATTGGCTAAAATGAGCGGATTTAAAAGTCCACTGCATACCCCAGAAAAGACTAGCATTGCCCATTCATGAATATAACGGGCATTTCCCCTTTTCGTCCTCGATTCATTTCTTTTATTTCTTCCTTTTTATCCCCTTTATTTCTTCAATCTGTTAAATGGAGTTTCTGTTTGCGCGGATTTCTTTCTTGCAATACAGGATTGGTTTTATTAAAATGTTTGACTTTTGTTGGAAATATGCACTACAGTAAGTATTATGCTTATTTGAATACGTCATATTCACGCCGATGCATGCATAACGGGGCAAAGGCTTAATATTTATGGGCTTTCAGCAGTGATATACTAATTTCTATTCAATTTTATTACTGGGGTATTTGAGCAACATATTTCCACTGTAGTGATAGAAGCTAGCATCCTAGTACGAATTTGGCAGCTGGAAGAATGAATATTGAGAACACACCTCTGATAGAATTCCATAAAGTCATACAACATCTTCGAAATATAAAAATTGGTCTTGTAAAACAATTGGTTAAAGCCATGGAAAAAGCAGAACAAGATTTGAAGTTCTTGCATGAAAAAAATTCCTTGATGGACCGAATCAAAAATAAAAGCAGTTTTTATGTGACCTCAGATAGAACAAGTCTTGCAGGATTCTAAATTTAAGCATCTGCTTGCGATGAATGTAATGAAAATTCCATTAATGCTAAATACAATTAAAATTTTAAACTCCATTAATGCTAGGTAAAATTAAAATTGTAAATTCTATTAATGGTAAATACAATTAAAATTGTAAATTACATTAATGCTAGAAAAAATTAAAATTGAGAATTCCATTAATTCTAAATACAATCTAAATTGTAGATTCCATTAATGCTAAATACAACTAAAATTGTAAATTCCATTAATGCTAAATACAATTATCTCGTTAACGATATACTGTCTCTGTGTCCTTAATTTATCTTTAACATGTCGTTTAAACTTCGATTTCTTCTCTTAAAACTCATCATCGAACACGGCATATTCAATGATGAGCTTAATGAACGTTTTCTTAAATATGCGGTTGCAATAGAACATATATATTAGTTACAGTGGCTGCTGCTGGACGCAAACAAGAGAAACCTCCCAATTGAAACACGAGTAGAAGTAAACTATCATAAATGGGCTATTGAGAAACCATTTATTGTCTGAAATGTTTTCATTGAGCCTTTTTCTTGTTTCTTTTAGAGTAGGTATGTAATAATTTGTTTTGCCTGAATAATTTCCTTTGCATCAAAAACCTATGGAAACAAATGAAATGTAAATTAAATAGAAATTTAAAAAAATACAAAAATTAATTATAAATGTATCAGGATTACAGTTTTTTTTTAAATTCATTTGCATTTAAAGTTTCTGATTATATTTATTTACAAAGAAGTGCACAACCTATATTTAGTTCAATAAAGGTATTAAGGTGAATATTTAGCCTCTATATTATAGAAGAAAAACGTAGCGAATTCAGTTTTTTAATGTCAAATTCCTATTCAGTATTTCTAAATCATAAAGTATTAAATATATTTCGCATTGGTAGCATCAACTTCATCGATTTCGGAGTGTTATTTCAGAAGTTGAAGCAAAATTAGTTTCAAAATTCTGTTTGGAATGGTTTTTGGGAGCTTTTAAGTGATCCGTGAGAAAATGTGCATTATAAAATGACTTTAATTAAATTTCTAATAAATAATAAAATTTATAATTTAATAAAAAGTATCTAAAGTCCAAGAGAAATCATGTCTCCAAGTAGACATTAATCATCTTTTAAAAGCAGAACAATAATTATGAGAAAGTAAACGAAATTATCCAAAACTTAATAGACTATCGTAGGAACAAAAAATATGCCTTTCTCGAAATGTAAAATATTCTCCTTTATAGTGTCCACTTTTACAATTTTAAAATAAACAAGCTTTCTTGTCAGAAATGAATGGAAAGCAGAAAATCTGCTCAATCCCTCAAAAGAAAGTTGCGACCTAGCGAAAGACTGCATCTAAATGTACGTCGAAAATCTTGAGCAGGATCCTATTTCTCATTCCTGAATGTGATGGACATTTCCTTTTACCAACCTTCTTTCCTTTTATTTTCTTACTTTTTCCTTACACCTTTTCTTTTCCTCTTATTCCTTCGTGAAGATCTGGCACGATTAAAATGTTTACTGAAATGATGCCCTTTCTCTGGATATTAGAGTTGACTTAGATTACGGGTTTGGAATCTTATCGAGACTTAGCACTCGGATCCGCATTTGTTATTTGAGCAAAAGAACAGAATCAGCCCAGAACATGAGAATGAAAAGGAGAAACAATGTTTCTTCCCTTTATAATCATTCTTATTTAGGCACTTTAGATATTGCATAGTTGTATTGAAATGTGCCTAGAAATTCAAATATTTGCTTAGCATAGATCTAACATTAAAAGTGAAATTGACCCTACAATGACGGTTCGGGAGGCTTGACATTTCTCGATGAAGAAATCATTTTTCTTATTAAAATATTAAAGAATAGAAAAGTCCCGGGTGTTCTTTTAAAATGAGGGTTTCGAGGAATGACATACGACAATTTGATCCCTACCCGTAAATGTAAAACGCATTAAAGACAAATT
>BGPR01034989.1:0-16193 GCA_013235015.1 Araneus ventricosus
TTCCAATTGAAAAGGAAATATTCTCAACAATTATATACTTAAGGCTGCCATTTTATATTTAATATGTACTTTGTTTTCAAATTGAGCATATTTATCATAATATTTCAAAAAATTAAACTGTACATCATCTGAATTAGAAACAGATAGTTTAATTTCTTCATCTATGATGTGAACCTTTCATGGAAACAAAATATTCCTCAGCTTAACGTCAGGTACAACATTAAAGTTTTCAAAAAATTGCATGACAACAATTTGTTTTGCGAAAACAGATAAATAAGTAATTTTCAAAAGTATAAGGTTCGCCAACAATGATCCATGATATCAGGAAAACCAATGTCACCATAAAATCAGTTTAACTTGATTAATTGTTTTCATCCATGTTTTATTCCAAATAAAAAAAAATCAAAGCATTCTCAATTCCACTGATTTGATTTAATAATTAATTTAATGATTTGGTTTAATATTTTCAGAAAATATATGCAAGAATCAAATATTTATGAAAAGCTGAGCTAACAATGCTATACATAAAGGCATTGGCTCTGTGTATAAATATCTAATCAATAATAAAAAGAATGCTTACATTTGAGATTTAATGAATGGGAATGCAAAGTTTTCCATAAAAAGTTTTTTATTTCCCCAACTATTTACAAGAAATATACAAACCTTTAAATAAAAATCAGACTATGAGCCCACAATCTCAACAATATATGCTTACTTTTTACAATGAAAAAATTAAAAATTTGTTTTAAATTTCTTAGCTTCTACCATAAGGTGGTGAATGTTCAACAGCTCGCTGCGAATAGGTAGATTTTTGAATGGATGCTGAGAAAGAATCTTCTGAAATCGGTGGTAGTACTGGATCAGTTGAGTTAGAGCAGTCTGAAAATGAGATTTATGTACTACATTTCATTAGCACATTTATATGCATTTTAATTGAAAAAGAAAGCACATTATCTATATAAATCAGGGTGGTGACAGAACCGGGAAATCAAGGAAAAGTCAGGAAAAATTAATAGTTATTTGTTACTTGCTTTATTATCTATAAATTAGTATCTTATGTCTAGCCTTATTTGTAATAATAAATGGAATTTTTTAAAAAAACTTATATTCATTTATAAAAGCATAAGTTTTTGATTAGAGCAAATAATTTCTTATGATTTGTTAAAGAATAAAGATTTGAAGCAATATTTGGCAGTTTCTCTTTTTTTTTGTTTAAATCTTTGCTAAAATATATATTGATTAGGTACGTATAATTATATTATTTTTATATTTATGCTGCAACATGTTATTTTGGTACCCATGCAAAGAGCACTAATTAACTATTAAACTGTTTTAAAGTTTTGAGCAAAAATCATAATAACCTTTACTGTTAGCACAATTTAACTTGTGTTGCGAAGAGTAGTTTTAATGTTTCTTAAAATTCTTATACAGTTTTAGAAGCAAGGTATTTTGTTAAAATTTCCAGTATTTTTTACATATGAGAAATGCAATATACTGTTTAAATAGATTTTTTTTAGGATGTTCATTCTAATTTTTTAAAATTAAATTTCATAAAAAATTTAATTTTTTTCATATTTAATAACTGGTAAAAGTGTTTTTAATAATGTATATCGTACACATCCAGTGATTCTGAGTAGGGAGGAAGCCAGGAAACTAATATAAATATTAGCCGTAAATCAGGGAAATGTTGCAAGCTTAGTCAGAGAAATCAGGGAAAAGTTAGGGAATTTTTTTTCACAGTTTCTGTAGCCACTCTGATAAATAAAAGTGAAAATGCATAAAATGTTTGTATGCTATCAAAACTACTCGGTAGATTTTCTTCAAATTTTACTTGCAAATACCCTGAAACATAAGGAAGGTTTTAGTGCGACTTTTATGGTAATTAATTAGTTTTTAGTTAATAAAAAATTAACTATGTTTCCAAGTATAGAAAATATGCATAAAAAGTTTGTATGTTATAGAAATCAAAACTACTTGGTAGATTTTCTTCAAATACCATGAAACATAAGAAAGGTTTTAGTGCGAGTTTCATGGTAATTAATTAGTTTTCAGTTAATAAAAATTAATTATGTTCCCATATATAGAAAATATTATTTTATATTTTGTGTTGCAAGTAATTTTCATAAGTTCAAGTAATTTTATTTATTTTCCTCCCAGTTGTCCCTTGCAATGTTTGCTTAAATTTTGTATATTCTTTAAAAATTATTAACAATTTATGGGAAAATTAGCTTTCGACGGTTTTTAAAAATCGGTTGATACAGTTCATAATTTTTCAAGAAGCTACAAGATTTATACATTGTTGGGCACAACTGATGTTCTCCTTTTAATAAAAATAAAGTTGTGGATGATGAGAGACTTTGTGTATTAAAATATTTCATATAAAAGTATTTTTAAATAAAAAGTACTATATATAAATATATATTAAAAAGATTATTTATGTGCACAAATGTTGAAATACACTTTTACTCTCACGCATATGACATTTACAGCCATCAATGGCTGATTCGATACCGGTAATTGTAACTTTCATTGTGCTTCATCATTTATGAGCAAAATTTGAAGATATCTTGATGATGAATTAAAGAGCTAAATTTTTATTAATGAAAGACATGAAAATGTTTTCATTCCAAGCAACATTGGCTATATCGGCTAGGAGAAAAAGAGGGAGAAAAAAAATGTCTATTGTATATACCTGTAGGATATTTGTGCCATTTTTGAAATTGGTAAAAGTTGTCATTATATCTCCATTTATTTCATCCATTGCTTTTTTCCATCCGCTGTTAAATGATTTCACTAAAGCAGGCACTCTACCTGAAATGTTGAAATGGAAAGTTACTTCTTTGACAAAATAAAGAACATTTTTAGTTTCTGCCCCACCAAGACAAGGAATCACAGCTTTAAAGCACAGCTATCAATGAAACAATGCCAAAATTAGCAACATATGCTTACATACCAATGATTACATTAAAATAATGCTTAAATTTATAATTACAATGAAGTTTCAATGAACAGAGTTAGGATAATCGAAATGTCATTTATGTAGGGAAAAAAAATTCATTTCAAAGAATTAGTCTAAATGAATAAGAAGAAAATCTGCAAATTTTATGCAAAGAGATCAAATAAAACATTAGTATTCAAAAAATATGAACATCTGACAGAGTATTAATAAGTTTTATACCATAAGAAGCCATGTACATCTTTTTTTTAGAAAAATTAAAGAACGTTTCTATTGGTTTGCCTTAAGTCATTCAAGTATAGCACATTTGGCTAAAAACAGGCCTTTAATACACAAAAATATACTGCCAAAATTTAGAAGAGTTAACATGCTTTTCATCAACAGGTTTATGTAAGGGTTTCTAGTTTTTCCTCCAATAAAACAACACACTTAATTCTAATGGATAAAAAGCTGAGAAAATAAAGTCATGAAACTAATTTTTACATAATAAAGGCTTGAATTTTGGAACAAAAAGAATCTATCCAGAAATTATTGCATTAAAATGCATTTAAACTTCACAACACTGCATTAGCATCTATCACAAGTCAACCAAAGATATTTATTTATAAATATTGATGAAAGTGGTGAATTCCATTTATTTTATTGGTTAAGGCAATTACATAGGAAAAATTTTAAAAATAAAAAAACAAGTGAAAAATAAAATAGAAAACTTGACCACTAATATAAGGGTATTTATTAAGCTTAAATAGAAACATCCATGCAATTTTTAAGATTTTTTACATACTTTTGTAAAATAATTTTCTTTTTAGCTATTTGTACCTTTTTCGTGAGAATGGTCCTTTCAAAATGTTTGAAGTTATTTATTCCTACAAATTCAGATGAAAAACAATTTTTCCCTCATCTATTTCAGATTATGTAGCACTACTCATTCAGCAGGATAAAACCTCGAAATAAATAAATTTTCACTGCTGAAAGTCTGAAATTTTTTTAGAAATACTAACTGATTTACAATCGAAGATTTATCAATTCTATTTGAATAGAACACTTTTCTTGACCAATTTATGTTTTAGTTGAAACAGAATTTTTCCCCATTTGCATCTGATATCATAAATTGAAATTTTCACTTATAAAAAACATATAAGGTAGCACAAAGTTTTGCCATGACTACAAAACATTTGTACAAAATAAGGTTGAAGATAGTCATATAAAACTTTTATTGCTGCATGTCCTTGCTCTTAAAACACTTTTTTTCTCACCAAATAGATGGTTCAATTAATTTATAAAGGTAAGCAGTTAATCAAAAGTTAATTTTTAACAAAATGGTGTCAATGAGGGGAAAGGTGCAATACATTCAAATGATTCCAGAAAACCAATGAGTCATTTTTATTCAACAGTAGTTCAGACATCGTTAGAGAAGCAGATTTCCGTATGTCAAGAGCAATGGAATGAAAAGTTCCATGATATTGGCAGCACTGGCAACGTGCCAAGAAGTAGATGGACCAAAACTATGATCCATATGCTCTCCTTATACAGTACAACCTCGAAAATCCGGACTGCTCGGGAGTTTGGAAGGTCCAGATTTCGGAAATTTCAGGATTTTAGATATCTTACTTAAATCAATAGAGATGTCAAAATTCTGATGTCACCGTGTAGGTAAGTTACATCACAATTAAGCGAGCATGTGCAAATGTCTTCAGAGCAGACCTGGGAGTCGCAAGGCAATGGCAAATGGTTGCCTTGGTAAAGCCTCTGACATTTGCGTATGCACAACCAATCGAGACATATGCTGATCTACACGTTGATGTCAATTCCAACAACTACATATAAAAACACATTTTAAACAATAAAAACATAAAGAGACACTAACAAATGATACAAAGACAAAAAAATAGTACTTTAAAATGAATAGAATGACTGGAATTTCGGCATCTTGCCTCAAGCGTTCTAGTTTAAAACTTATTTAGCTAATTTTTTTCTCGTCACGAGTTGAAAAAAATCGTCCGGTTTTCGGATTTTAAAAGTCCGGATTTTCGAGGTCAAACTGTATTACTCCACTTGGATTTCTTCTTTTAGGGCTACACTGGAGGAAAGTTTAGTTTAGTGTAATTATATTAACGTCCTGTTATGAAGCAACATGAGGGCTATTTTGAGATGGACCTCATAATTTTGAATCTTGGTCAGATGACGAGGACGACACCGGAGCTGACACCCCCTCTCCAAACTTCCACACCACACAAACAGGAGACGTTTGGCCCCCTAAGTATGATTTAAAGTGCAACAGGCCCAAAACACAACAGATCTTCAATGGAATCGGGTTTCGAACCTGGAACTCTCCGGCTCCAAAGCTGACCACTAGGCCACCGCTGCCTCTACTGGAGGAAAGAGTCTTTCCATACTAGCTCCTGATATTGAAACATTGAAGGCTAGGATAACTGAAGTCTAGTGTTAAAGAACAATCTTGGACAACACTTGCAAAGTATTAAAATACCCCTTCACAATTTTTAAGCTACAAAGGGGCTGCACGTTGGAATTTACTAAGGCAATTGGTCTTATCACTACGATATAAGTAAGACGTAAGTAAGTTCGAATGAATCATTTTGTACTATAAATACTGTTTGTACGATCAATTTTTGTACTCAAGGAACAATTCTGTGCTCACCTTGTATAACTGGTAGAAAATGATCCATTCGAAACAGGGCAAAAGAAATTATAAATATGAGCATAAAATTAAAAATAATCTGTACCGGCTTCGTTTTTCAAATTATCCATTTGGCCTCTTTCCAAATATTTCTCACAGTCTTTAGCAAAGGTCATCATTCCACCAAAATATGGAGAGAGAATTTCTTCAACATATTCCAAAATTCTAGCATTGAGGAGATCCTTGAAGCTTTCAGATTCCCTCGAATCTTCTTTTGTTCTTTCCTAACAAATGTATAAAATGGAAAATTTAGATATTATTTTAAAATTACTAAATATAAAACGTAACTTAACTGTCTGTGTTGCACCCATGTGCAACAACTGTAATGGTTGCAGGGACATGGGGTGGCGTTCTGTCTGTGTTGCATAATATTCACCAACTACTATATGAAATCAATTCAATTTCACTACTAGTTGAGAAATTTTTGATTGAAAAAATTCTGAGCTAGAATATTTTCCTTTAGAATATCAAACTGTAATTCAAATTTTACAACTGTTTCAAAGTTATTATACCAAATCCTTATACTCATAAAATAAGCTGCTATATACCAAATCCTTATACTCATAAAATAAGCTGCTATATACTGAGTACATATTGATCATTACAAATTTTTGTATATTTTTTAAATTGATAATTTATCTTATATTTTAAAATATTTTTGTACAATAAATCATAAAATTACTATAAAACATTCCACAATGCATGCTATTTTTTAACCATTTATTAATTGATCATAACATGAAATAAAATTTCCTTTGAAACAAAAATACAAAACCTACATTAAAAACACAAAAATACTCGCTTATTTTGAACTGGGAAAAAATGTGCACCTAGTGTTTTGTTCCGAGTGAGGCACGTTTATATACATGTAAATCACTTATGAAGTATATTGGCAAAGGTCATAAATACTGCAAATCAAAAGCTTGTTATCCTCTGCCATTTCTTCAAAACATTTTAGTAAGCAAAAATCAACCTGTTCTAACATTCCTCATTAACCTAGAAACTTTACATCCTTATATTGCTTAATATTAACAAAACCCAAGAAACAAATAATATAATTTAAGATATAACTAGCTGCATTTGGTGACCAGCAGTTCGTCCGTAATATTAATAGCCTTTAGCTATGCTTGTAACTTGGGGGAATAAAATGGCAGTTGTAGAGGCTGAGGGACTCTGCCAAAATTTATTTTGCCATATATCTCAAAATGGAGGGTGGTGGGTGGCATGCGACTATTGTGGCATATCTTGGGGTCTTAGCTTTCGTATAAAATAAAAATTGTTTAAACCGATCTAGTGGTTTGGGGCTGGGGTAGGGATGGGAAAAACCTACCAGTTTTAACCGAAAACAGCTTTTTTTTCCGGTTAACCAGTTTTTCAGTTATTTTTTTGCTTTGGTTATAACCAGTTATTTTTTTAAAATCCACTAACCGGGTAAAAAAATCGGATCGGAAGATAGGCTCAATTTAGACTAAAATTGACCAAGTTATGAAGCTTTGAATTTCATTATCTTAGGCCAATCAACGACAACCGCTTTCTCGAGTTGTCTGTTGGTTGGCGGATTAGTGAAAGAGTCTTTATGGACAGATAAATATTGGCCAATGGATTGATTTCCTGTAAAATCAATATTAATAAAAAAAATTATCTACAAATGGCATTAAAAAAAAAAAAAAAAAAAAACGAACACCAGTTATTTTGCCAGGTTAAACTGGTGGTGAAAAAAACCTGAAAAACCCAAAAACAGTTATTTTCGCAATAATCGCCATCCCTAGGCTGGGGGACTCTATCAATGTTTTCCCCCGTAAAGAATGTATAGTGGAGAAGTATTTTTTCGATTTCTCTTCAAAATGGAGGATGCTTTGGGCAAGCGACCCTTAATGACATATCTAAAGATCATAAGTTTCCATATGAAATAAAATTATTGAAATGGGTCCAGTGGTTGGGGCTGAAATACTCATGCTCTGATTTTGCCAATTGTTTTAATTATATATAGTAAACAAATAAGACCACAATTTACAAAAATACTCTGAAACAGTAGTAACGATAAAATTTTTATTACTTTATAACAAAATTAATTATTTATATGATTTATACTTTATTATAGCTTTTCTAACCTAAATCGATTATTTTATTCCAATTTTGTCCAATTTATTGACATACTTCATAGATGTGGCAATAAATGCCTTTTCGATAAAAAATTGCTACCTTAGTAGAATATTTACTGCATTAACAAACTTTTTTTGACTGTTTGAAATTCATCTTTTTTTTTGCCATTTCTTCGGAAAAACAATTAATCATGACAATATTTGCCCATAGCCATCAACAGATATTTTGTATATATTTTACAGCTTGCAGAAAGTGAAGTGAAAAAAAGAGTGAAAAAAAAATCAGTGAAAAAATGTATTATTTTTTTAATGCCTTCTGCTTATAGACTTTATATTTTCTACTAACATGTTCTTGTTCATATCTAACTAATCTGCTCGAATGGCTTCGTACTTTTTGAGGTGGATCTATCACGATCTACTAATTAAGTCCAATGTAATTATTTAATCATTTTAAAATTTAAGAAAAAAATAACAAAATTTTTTAATGATAAAATTTTACAGTGTCAGTTTTAATCAACCTTCAACTTTGAACTTCCCTTTTGAGTCATTGCAAGACAGTACTAAAAACTTCGATTTATTGAAAAGAAAGTAAAGATTTGGTTTAGTTATATTAATGTCCCGTTTTGAAGCAACACGAGGGCTATTTTGGGATGGACCTAATAATTTTGAACTGCAGTCAGATGGCGAGGACGACACCTGAGCAGGTACTCCCTCTCCAAACTTCCACGCCATACCAACGGGAGGACATTCGGCCACTACGTATGATTTAACATGCAACAGGCCCCCATACACGGCAGATATTCAGTGGGAAAGTAGAAAAGGAATTTCATGGATAATTTTTTCAAAGTCGGAACCTTCAGGGGTAATGCAACACCACAATCTAGTCAAAAATGCATTGGATACAAATCATTTTTCTTTTGTGTCACCTTTACAGACAACATTCATTTTTCATGAAAGTCAATTACGGCATTTTTGACGATCATAAAGTCTCTTTCATACGACTTCAAAGACAAAAATCACATGGATTAATATCAAGCAAACAAGGTGGCCAATGAAAAGGAAAAGATAATGATTTGGATATTGATAAATTTGATTTGCATACTTTTAAAAATAAAAATGTTCATGTTCCAAACTCAATGGTTAATGGGTGAGGTAGATTTTAATGTTGATGACCACTTCCGTAGAAATAGTGTGGCATTTTCACCACATAAATGCCAACTTTTAACAATAAAAATAGTATCTAAGGTTGAACGTGGCTATTTTTGAAAGACATTTTGAAAAAGAGTGGAAGTGACATTAAACAATTTCCTTTTTACACCCTCTCTCATTGCATACATTCTTAGTGACATCTAATGATGTCCCGAGAAGATATTTCAGTTCAAATTTGCAAGTTAATTAAAATTCAAACTGTTATTAAATTTTTTATTTAATATATGAATCGATTAATGTTAAAAGGGGACTTCTGCCATCCAGCAGAGAACTGCTATATTGAAGTTAAAAGGGCTCTTCTGCAAAGAAGCCTTCCATTAACATCACATGGAAACGTAGATGCTGTACCAAAACGTGGTCGTTAATGGAAGAAGCCCCGTTCTTAAACCAGATGCATTCACCCTCAGAAAATTAAACACGAAAATAAAAATGTAATTTCCACCAAGAATGCAGAAGTCCCCTTTTAACATCAATTGATTCATATATACAGGGTGTCCACACTTATTTTGGTCCAATAGCTAATTTCTAAACCATCAGAGATAGGCATATAGTTCCAATTGGAAAAATACTTTAAACGAGGGGAAGAATTATATTTTATGTTTTTTGAGTCTATAAATACATTTCTGAAAAAGTTACAAATTTTCACTTTTTATATGGTCCCCTGGTCCTATCAGTCATATTTAGTAAAATATTTTTCATACACTATCATTTTAAACAAAAAAAGTTCACTCTTCTGCGACTAAAACTGACCGAGTTCTTGAGCTTTGAACATCGCCGACTTAGACCACTTTACACCATTTCAATAGCCGCCTCGAAGACGATCCACCAATCAGTGCGTAACATTTACTCGCCGAAGCCGCTGATTGGTTTAAAATTATGAAATTCAAAGCTCCATAATTTGGTTAGTTTTAGTCGCAGAAGAGTGGAACATTTTTGTTTGAAATGTTAGTGTGTGAAGAATATTTTACTAAATATGACTGACAGGACTGGAGGGCTGTATAAAAAATTAGAATTTGTAACATTTTCAGAAATACATTTAGTGACTCGAAAAGCATGAAATATAATTCTTCCCTTCATTTAAAACTTTTTTGCAATTGGAACTATATGTCTATCTCTAACGGTTTAGAAATTAGCTATTAGACCACGATAAGTGTGGACACGCTGTATAATGTGGAAGTAGTATGCAGTGCAGAATTTAAAACTAAGCAAACTTACAAGCAGAACATTCAACATCATGTCGTAGTTGTTAATTTGAAAGATTAGTTGATCTTTATGTTCTGGGAATTCAGCTGCCATGCGCAAGATGAAATTCTCCACTTCCACTTGCAATGCAGCTAAGAGCCGAGCAACACGCTCACTAGGAAAATTTTCATTTATTCCAACAATTGCAGCAGAAAATTCTGCATATCGCCTTGTAATCTGAAATGGAAAAGTAAAATTTTTAGTGACATCATTAAATATTGCTCCCCCCGACCCCAACCCCAGGGGTAAATATATATATGGAAAAAAGAAAGAAAAAAAAAGCATATATTCAAGTTTTTGAGTTATAGTGTTCATATGAACGTGGACAAACAAGACTTCCTGTAAACGGATTTTGTCCAAAATTTGATAGAAACCTAAAAATTATGTGTAAAGATCACATACCAAATTTCATCCTCGTACCTCTAATAGTTTTCGAGTTATAGTGTTCACAGACAGAAATAATTCCAAAACTGTGATTTTCGGACTCAGGGAGATCTATAAACAATGAAGATTCATCAAAATATCGAGTTCGAATTTTTTGACGATTACAATACTTTCTCTTTGTATACGAGAAAATAAAAACGGCAAAAAATCATTTCTAAAAACTTTTTTTCACATAAATATTCAAGATTGTTGAAATACAGTGCAATAACAAAAAAATAACAATCACTTTCTAATTCCTTGCATTATCTCAAAAATAAACCGAAGGAAAAATCAAAAAATTTCAAAACAACGACACTTTGACTTCAAAATCTGGCTAAATGGTTGTATTTACCTGCTGGAAACTGTTCAGGAGTTTGGTAATACCTATTGACTTCATGAAAAAAAGGCAAAAAAGAAACAATAAAATGTCTTCTGCTCATCCACAGAGTGAAATGTAACTGTCCTATAAATAGGAGGCTGTTCATTACCGGGTTAATCAAAATTGTCATATAGTATCTGATAAAATAAGAGACCCAAATAGCTTGAGAAAATCCTAAATTAAATAGATAAAATTACATAGGTAATGCAAGCAAGGATGAGATATAACATATAGTGATATATCCTGAAAGGAATCATTTTGCCTGAACGAAAATTTTCCTGAACACAAGAGCTAACCACCTGTGAAAAAAAAGAAAGAAAAGCAGAAGTAAGAATTTTTAAGCAGTTTTTTTTTTAAAAAAAAATCCCTTTTTCCCTAAATCCAGAGATTTATACTTAAAACCATCTCTATTTTTACATAAATTTAAAAAGTATAAGCTTTTATACTTTTAAGCTTAAGCTATAATTTATACTCTTTATAATTTATACTCTTAAGCTATAAGCTATATATTTATGTATAGCTATTAAGCTATACATAAATTTCTAAAAGTATAAGCAACAATATCTACAGTTCAATACATTTTCCTTCATATACCTTTCTGCTCATACAATGACTTCAATACACTTTTAATGAGAATATTTTTAAACACAAACACATTAACTAAAATTCATGCCAGCAAAAATAAAAAATATGTACATCAAATATAAACTTTTAAAAGTACCAAAATTCTTTTGTATATTATGAACTACAGAGGACTAATATATAAAGAAAAAAAAATTATAAAAGCAATGTGTGATAAATAAAACTTACATAATGGGGTCTTTTATCAATATTAGTAAACTTTTGTGGATCACAATCTCGAATGCTTTCAATGTTCAACTGTAATATATATTCGAATCGAGGCCAAAATATTTGTAGAAGTGTTTCCCAGTATCTGTATAGAAGTGACAAACAAAATTATAAGCAAATTAATAAATGTGATTTCATGCACAAATGAAAGAATATTGACTATGATGAGGCAATACTTACTTATCCAAAGCAGGAACATCTCTTTTATGCATTAATACTTGATATCGATGAATTAAGTGAATGCACAAAAATAAAGCTATTGAATCATAACAGTCCTGAACATACTGATCAGTATTTTTCTGTAAAATATAAAATACAAGAATTAGGACAGAATTTGTTTAATATTCCTTTTAATCAACCCATTTTTAAGTACAATACAAGCAATTTTTATACAATCATTTTTGAAAATTGTGAATGATCCTCTGTTTGAAAATATTGTATGCATTTGAAAATAAACATTCAAGATTAACAGATAAAATAAATAATTTAGTAATCAAACAGCCTTGTTTGTATCTGACAGTAGCCATTAAATAGCAAGTGATAGTAAACAAACATATGGAACCGATTAACTTTTGGTGGTTTTTAAAAATCATTTAGTACAATCTCTACACCTGATATTCTCATTTTAATTAAAAATAAAGTTTAAATATTAAATTGAAAATAAGATTTTTGTTTTATAATATTTTATAAAAACTATTTTTATATAAAATATTAGACATCAAAATATTTTTAACCAGAGCAACACCATCTAAATTAGATAGTCAACTATATAATATCTATAAATATATCACAGTATGTTATGACATATCTTACCAAAAACATGGCCAGAGTTTTTCCCATGACTGAATTGAATAGTTCTAAAGCACTTCGTCCAGAAACCATGAAGAATTCTGTGATAAATAAGTATTCTCGACAGGCGTTGTCTACTAAGGCATATTGCTGACTCCTGAACAAGCTCTCAAATGTATGCTGAAAGGATAAAAATTGTGCTTAGTACAAAAAGAGTTTTCAAATTAAGAACATCTAATAGAGCAACAAAAAAAGAAAGCCATATAATGACAAGCACAAATACAAAAAAGGACCTTTAATACATAATAACCACTGTAATTAGAGGTGATGCTACAAGTGTTGCAATTTATGGAACAAATTTCAGTTATTGCAATATAAAGAAATATAATATAGCACGAAAATAACAAAATCAATAAAAATTTTGAAAAACTCATATAATATGCTATTATTGTAATTTTTGATGACTTTTCAGACATAGAACAGGGTTCTTACTGATTTTTAAAATTAAAAATCAAGGAGTATTTAAGGAGTTTTCAAGAAGTATTTTCAAAATTTTCAAGGAGTCAATATTTACGCATAAAAACAGGGTTCCCTTTTTAAAGTACACAAAAATAATATTAAGAGTATTTAAAACATTGCTAACAACTCAAATATATGTGGTTATATTTATTTCTTTTATAAGTTTTTGCTAAGCTGATTTATCCAAGAATGCCATGTTAAATCTATTTATATGAAAGTAGAGTGGTGCCGCTTAGACAAACAATTTTTTATAAAATTATACAACTACCCCAAAAGTTCAAATAGTTCATTACATACCATGATTTACTATTTTTCAAATAAAAAACTATTTCCATTATTTTTTTTTAGAATTTAAATTCTTAAATAATTTCCATGCCTCACTGCGCACCTTATGTAGTGCACAGTGATGCAGAATTTAAAATATAGAGGTGCAAAGAGGGACATGAATTTAGATATTAGAAACTTTTTTCTTTTTTGCCATTTTTATTGCTTATATGAAGAAAATAAAATTAACAAAATTTCTTGATTATTAAAGCTAATTTAGCTAAAATTGATTAATAGTATCTATTTTCCTTCAACTCCACCATCACAATATATGTCCTTTACAACAAACCATATGTTACAATTTAAAGAAATACAGTTAACTTTTCGAAATAATCCAAGAGAAATAATATTCTCAATTCGCACCATTCTATTGTTTTGGTTATTACTGATTGGCACTTAAAACCAATTACTAAATCTTGGATACTGCTACAAGATGAACATTAAATCGTAGAAAGAGCAACGCAAAATACTGGGTAAATTGATACGGCGGCGATTTAAAATCCTTTCTATCAGTGAATTTAGTATACATTTAATAAAAGAAATGTTAAAAATTGAAAATCAAGGAGTTTATAAAGAGTAAAACCCAAACTCAAGGAGTTTCCATAGCGCTTGAAAATGAAAATCGTTTTCAAGGAGTTGTTAAGGAGTTTTCAAGGAGCATACGAACCCTGCAGAAAAACACTAAATATAAAAGTTATATTTAAAGGAAAAAGGTTAGGTGTGCATAAATGATTCCAATCTTTTCTGTACCACAAAAAAAAGCTTTACTTTCTTGCAAAAACTAAAGAAATTGCTGACATTCATTAAGTCTGTATTTAATGTACAGGCAAGCTAAGAAACAAAAGAAAAACTTTAGTTACAGGACATTCCCACAAAGTCATTTTGTTTTATCAGATGAAACAAGAAGAATTATAAGTGCACTAGTTCCATATGATGCCAAGAATACTTAATTCAACTAAATATACTGCATCTTTAACAAATTATTCTAAGTAAAGTTGTGTTTAAAAGAAATGAAATGTCTTAGAACATCGAATTTGTTAGCAGCAAGACATGAAAAAAGCAATTCTAAAGCATTATCTTATGAATCACTGTATGATAAATAAAATTGTTAACTTACTTTGGTTTCATTTTTTTGAGCTGAATGTGGGACAATGATTTGACTTTCTAATTCAGTTGTCAAAACATTGCCTCTGTTGCCGACTGTAAACACAGTAGAACGATTCTTCAGTGATGGTTTAGAAGAAAATATACTTAAAACAAGTTAAAGATCTTTTTAAAATTGATTTACTTATATGAATTTACGAAATAAAAATAACTAAATTTTGGGGGAAAAGTTAAATGGGGCTTTAGAAATTCTTATTTCAAAAGATATGGAGTTAAGGTTTCAAGGATAAAAAAAATTAATAATAATGAGATTTTACAATTTAACAGATGAAAATGTTAAATACTGCTGAAAGGAGTTATTATCATACATATCATAGACATATAGATATAAATAATATCGTGCATATTATCATACTAAATATAAAATATTTAGTATGATATATGCACGATACATATCTCCTTAAAAAAAGAAATCTTGATAAACAAGATCACCAACATCTTAAAAACAGAAATCCATGAATAGAATTTACATAAAGTGTTAAAACATGAAAACAAATATAAAAGCTGATATATAGTCTAAAAGTCTGCAATTTCGAAATGCTTAATCCAACATCTACACTGCTTTGAATTAGTGCATTATTAACTTATTAAAAATAGCAATGCCATTTTCAAGTTTTTTACTTTTGAATAAAAATTAATAAATATAAATTAATAATATATACAAATATAAATTAATAAATTGAAACTTATTGTTTCAAATTTTTTTAATTTAAATAAGATTGCACAGCAAATATATATATGAATTCAAGCATATACCTTATTCCTATGGTTTATACTTAGAACAGTCTTCAATATAAAAAAATTAAATGGACTAAAACATAAAAAAACTACGGCTATTGAATGAAAAACAAAACTTATGAATAATACAAAAATGTGTACCCTAACATACAGATACATTTATGGTATTTGATATAATTGGATTGAGCTTAGAATTTTTTAAATTTTGAGCATATGCATTATATACTTATGAGTTTTCTCGCAATATTTATGGTAACTTGATACCATAAATATATACCTATACTATCAAAAATTCAGTTATTTCCAAACAACTATAAACAAAAGTATGTTTTGGGATGTCACAGCTGTATTAAAAATCATTACAATTTAAATTTTATTCGAGTACTTACACGTTTCTTTAAATTTATGAAATAAAAATAACAATTTCACAGCAAATGAGAAGTAATCAGGTCAGATATCAATGGCAACTGTAACCTTGGAGGTGCTGTAATTTATAATCTATGGTGTCCCTGCATTCCCCATGAAGACTGAAAGCTCTAAAAGGAAAATTCAAGACTATTGACGGATTTAAATATTATATGCAAAATTTAATAAATTAGTTATTAAGTTTATACAGCGAAAAAGTGCCTATTGCCTGATCTGCTCCTGTTTGGACTGATCAAAAAAGCAGGGAAAATTTTCAGATTTGTCTAGCCAGAAAGCTATTGTCGTTCTAACATTTTAAAAAAGGAAATGACTAAGAATCTGTTAGCTCTTGGGGGGCCAGCCCTAACCTGATTTTGCTTACTGTAATAAATATTT
>BGPR01034990.1:0-16193 GCA_013235015.1 Araneus ventricosus
GCATAAAGATCTCATTCTAAAATTCATCTTTCTAGCTTCTTCGTTTTTTCATCGCATTTGTTATATCATTTTTGTTTTATCGCGTTGAAATTCACACAATGAGGCAGGCAGACACAGACTCAGACGTTTGACGGATTTGTTTCAAATTTAATACAGATCTACCTTTCTGGTGATAAATCTTATTCAGAATTTCATCCATTTAATTCTTTGTGCTTTTAAGTTAGTGTAATCGTATGCACAAACGAATAGACAGGCATATTTCCCCTTCGACACATTTCACCGAAAATTTGATATTACCGTAAAACATAGGTTAACTGTCGTTTGTTTAATCGTCAATTTCTATTATCCATCAATATCTAAAAACGTAGGTTTATAGTATTACAATACATTTATGTACATTATTACACATTTATTGAAGTTTATGTTGATTTTTCTGCAAAATTAAAAACGATATATATATATATATATATATGTATTATTCACTTTTAAAGGATTTTATTTTCATTTTTGTCCCAAGCCAACAATGAAATCACGTTACTGTACATGTGTATTAAGATATTTCTGTTATCCGTCTATTCGGTTATCCGTCACAGCCCTGGTCCGGACGGTGACGGTTAATCGAAGTTTTAGTGTAATCTACACTTTTGGAGTAAAGACCATATTTCAAATTTC
Organism: Araneus ventricosus; assembly: GCA_013235015.1. NCBI lineage: Eukaryota > Metazoa > Arthropoda > Arachnida > Araneae > Araneidae > Araneus > Araneus ventricosus. The sequence continues at coordinate 673 of BGPR01034990.1, forward strand.
ATATGGCTAGCTTGATACGTTTTTGAGTAATCATGTTCACTGGCTGACGCAATTCCTAAAATCCTTTTATCGGACTACAAGAGGTCTAAAATGTGGAGATTCATCAAAATATTGAGATCGAATTTTCTAATGATTACAATACTTGATCTCTGTATTCGAGGAACTGAAAAAAAATCCATCATAATCTGAAATTGGAACGGTAAAACGGGGCTTTTCTCAAACATTTGTTTTCTCGACTCCTCCTTTGTACTGGTGATTCTCGGATTCTGAAACCCTCTGCGCTTTTTTGCATGCGCCAAGCGGAGTTGATTTCACTAAAAGTGAAGTGAAAAGTGGAAGGGGACCAGATAGCAAAGAAGGTTGCGGAAAGGTTGCCATCTCTGTAGGAGTACGGCTTCGGAGAGGGGAGGGTGTTCTATTTTGTCCGTCGGAGGAGGGCTCTTAACAACCTTTTGAAAGGCATGAAACAAGCTTTAGAAAAGCCTGAAACAAGCTTGCAGGAAAGCCTGAAACAAGCTTGCAGGAAAGCCTGAAACAAGCTTGCAGGAAAGCCTGAAACAATCTTGGTGAAATCTTACTGAAAACCTTACAGAAACCCTTGTTTCTTGTTGGCTAGCGAACCTTTCCGCTACTTCGCCGACGACAAGGTTTCCAAAACCTTTTACACAAGCTTCCTTTGCTGTCTGGGGAGATGTTTACATTTCACTTTGTATGACCAAACAAATAACACTGAGAATGTGCTCAAAAGACTCATTGCCGTTCACCCCTTTCGGGAGTGAAATCTTTTAAAAGTGCTAGTCTTGGCATTTTGAAACGATCAGTACACCTAAGATGTTGGTCCAAATAGAAAATTACTGTGTGCATCCAGATGTGAGAAAAGCACCGAAACGACCGTAGGAGTGAAAATGAGTCCTGTTTTTTATGAGTCATTTTTACGAAACCGCAATTTCGTCCAAACTTTAAAGTTTTTAAGTCACAACTTCAAATCGTTTCGTTTTCGCGGGATTTTACTTCATGCATGTTTCACGTTTGTGAAGATGGAATTTTAAAACCAATTTTTCTATCTCTTCCTGATATGTTAGAGTTGTCCATGGGAGTGAACTGTTTTAATATTTTCTGAACTTAACCCCTTATCCGGTCATTTTTTTTACCCAAAACGTTGACAAAAGGGCATATTTTTTTGCTGCATAAATTCTCGCTTGTATTCTTCGGCGGTTAGAAAAAAAAACCTTCAACGAAAGACCCGGATGGAAAGCATTTTAGTGACATGAACAAGTTACGTCATCTGTTGAAAGATATTGATAGTTTTGTTACGGGAATTAAAAATACAGGCAAAACAGAAAAGGAAAGTAGAAAATATGGATGCCCGTACACCGTTCTGTGGGCAAACCAGTTCGAGACGACTTTGGGTAACCCGTACACTGCACAGGCAAACCGGATAAAGGGTTAATTACCAGTTAATCGGTTAATTTAATTAAATTTTAATTCCGTACATGTAGCGCCACCTGACAGGTAATTTGAAAAGCATATGTTTCCTGGGTTCCATAATATTTATAATAATGAATTATAAATTGAAGACCAAAAAGCAAAAAAGCATTAAGAAAAAGTTATTCACTTATCAGATTGTTTTTTAAAAATTGTTTCTTGCTAAATTCACCTATATTCTTCTTCGACTTTGATGTTAATCTGGTGTTTACCTGTGTTCAGTAGTGGAGAAGCAAAATGAAAAACTTCCCTTTTAGCCTAGTGGTTGGGGAGTTAAATTCGGAATTAACTAGGGGAAGGCTGGAAATTGTTTGAATCTATTGAATTTAGGTCTGGAATGAACATACTAAGCTTTACCCTCTGTGCACAGATTTGTAGTCAGAAAATATGTGAAAAAAATAGGTTCTTTAGTTTGAAACTTTTGATTTTTGTCATATTTTTTATATGCCATATTATGTAAAAATTTTCTATAAAAGTTATAGCCTACAAATTTTTGAATCTACTGATATACAGTTTTATTTATTTACTAGCATTACGCGCAGGCGTTTTTCGTGGAATCAGGACTTCAACAAAATGAAAAAAAAAAAAACGCCCTCAATGATATGAAAAAGTTCTGAAAACAAAACAAAAGAAACACATTATTGATTTTCCCGCTTATTTTTCTTCGCAATAATGACATTTCAACTGTGAAAAAACAGTACAGAGTACGTTAATCCAAAACAATATTAAAAAATTGCAACGTGAAAATAATTATTGTACAGCAAGCAAAATATGCGAGACAAATAAACACGTTAAGACACTGCCGAAAATAATAATCGAAGTCATTCAGTTGGAGGTTATGACGTATCCTGTGCTCTGCACCTTCAGCCAATGAAATTGCAACACTGCATGTTGGGAAGGGTCCGGAAAAACTCCCGAGAATGCTCGCTAGAGAAAAATATCTCCCAACTGATCAGAAAAAATTAACTTAAAAAAACGGAAAAAGATATTTTAACCGTTCTAGTTTTAAATACGACACAACCGTCCCAGTTATAAGCTGAAAAAATTGAAAATAATAGTATTATTTGAACGTTGGATGCAGCAAATTTAAAAAGAAAAATAAAATTTCGATGGCAAAACTGACTATTTTTTAAAAATTTCTCCAAATCCAGTAAATTACGTTTGAAGCTCAAAACAAACTTCATTAGAACGAAAATTGTTTGTTCTATCCGATGATTGATTGAATGTTTTTCAACGATAATTAGAAAAGATACTACAGACGTAAACGAGTCAAAAATGACCCAAAACAAGACAAAGCATTAAATAAAAAAATTTCTAGATTGAATTTTAAAATTCCTGCTTCAAGGTGCATTGAGTCACCTTTACGACTACCTGTGTGCCAAATTCCATGGCTGTGAGTGCGATAGATTCGTCTGGACATTGCGCGTACGCACGCACGCACGCACACAAACATTGCCTTTTAGAAGTATAGATGCAATATGCTGACGCTCGGGAGGGGGGAGAAAGCAAGAATGTTCGGCATGCCACGCGGTTGCGCAGTCAGAGCGATCAGTTACCGTATTAAGGCTTATTGATAGTCTAATTTGAGAATGAAGTAGATGTAATTGGATTACAACTACAAGATTTTTAGGGAATAAATGATATAAAACCAGAAATATCAATGAAACTTTTCTAAAATTCAAAATTTGTTTATTTGCGATTAAATTTAAATTTAGACTCAAAATAAAATAGAATTTTAAAGTTATTCGTTTTCAATTACAAGTCAGATTAAAAAATTCAGGGAAAAATAATTAGAAGCCGGAAATATCAAGGAAGCTCAAATAAAATTCAAAATTAATTTATTTGCAATTAAACTTAAATTTAAAACAATTGAAATAAAGTTTAAAGTTATTCCTCTTTAAGTAAAATTCAGATTTAAAGCAAAAAATTCAGAGAAAATAGTGGCGGCGTGTCGGGGGCAGTCGCCTCCCTACTTTTTGCAGAAAAAATTGAATTTTTGTCTCATTTTTGTTGCTTAAAATTAGGAATTATAAAATAGCAATAGGGACCGGAAAGATAGCTAATTTTGTAACCAATTTTTTAAATTTTGTTGTCTACCCCCTATACTCCCAGGCACTTTTAGACGTTTACAAATTGCCCCTCCCCCTACTTATTCCACCTAATCGCCGCCACTGAGAGAAAATGATTATGATGCCTGGAATATCAGTGAAACTCAAATAAAATTAAAAATGTATTTATTTGCATATTAAAGTAGATGAATAAGATTGTGGTCATTAAATCTACATCTTTAAACTGGGCTTACCGAGGAAGCAATACTATTTTATAAAACCAATATAAAATGATAATTTCACACAATTTCCAATGCTCCTGCCAGTTTTGTTTCGCGGTTTCTCCCTAACCCTTTTTACTAAGGGTCATTCTATTATCCACCATTTAAGGACTCGGCATGTCCCGGACTGTCAAAACTGGACGCTGTTTTAAGGTGCCATCACATAGCTATAAGAACTTTGCAGCATCATAGACTACCGACCCACTACTAACACGTAATAAATTTTATTCTCTTTTATAGTCCATCTCTTTTTATGTTTACATTTGTTGTTTCCATAATCTATTCAATTGTTGCTATTTATATTATGTACAACTTTCTTCTACTAAAGATGGATGCACACTATCTTCAGCAAAATTAACATTACAATTAAATTTTTATCTTTATATTCGACTGCAACATTAGAACTAATATTAATTTGGTTTATGGCTGCTATCACAATGTCTACTTTGGCACTGTAATCACCCTCAGTCCATGATTTGAGCAACTCTCGCTTTAAAAAAAAACGAAGTTGCTATATTATAGAGGGGTGTTTTTATTAATTTTTGAAATGGGTCCAAGAATTTATGACCACCCTGTATACCGAATCATCGAAAAGCAACATTAAAAAGTAAATAAAAAAAGCGAAAGTTGAAAATAAAAAATGAATGCGGAATGTTGGTAAACTTGAAACAATCCAATTAAGCATATAGGCGGAAGTTTTCAAGGACATGCATTTAAAGTTTCTCAATCCATATGGATGTCCTTGGAACCCAAATTTTCCAATCGAATACCAAGAAGAGGGAGTAGGAGAGAATTTCAATTTTCTTTACTTGACAAATGTATTATTAAACTGTATTCCATTATTTAAAATTCACAAGTGTTTAAATTGTTTTTTATTTGACACAAATGCCTTTGTGTACAATTTTAATTAACCGCGAATATTTAGAATTTTTTAAATTGTTTTTCGCTTCACAAAGGTAACCTTGAATTTCACATACGGCAAATGTGTGTTTTGGCACTGCAAAAATATGTGAAATGCGGTATATCCACTCAAAGCATATTGAGCAACCAATCATTTTGCTGCTCCATATGATTTAGCACACTCTGAGCGAAATCTATGTGAATAGTGCGATTCAAGTTTCAGTTCTTGCGTTTTGTTACGAAATCCCTTCGGTATGCGTACGGTGAAAACAGTTCAGCAAGCCGGATAATGGAGAACGACGCTTTATTCTCGAATAATCCAGAAAACGATAACAGGAAAGCACAGCACTTACACAAATTAGCAGCACAAACAGACAGCAATTCAGTAACAATGACAGCAAAAGCACTTTCAGTGCTGCTCAGCGTCTAACAGCTTACCAGCTCGCACTTCGGACAACACTCCAAAGAGAGATTCCAAAGGAGTTCTCGATCAACACAGACTACTCCCGAGAACCAGAGTATGGTCCTTTTATAGTCTCCCCTGATAGGCCGTGACATCACATGGAATCATCTGGTAAATTCTGTATATGCCCGTCCCTAATAATCTAGAAAATTCCAGCATTTTTGAGGTCCTGTATTTTGTCGCCAAATCGCTAAAATGGTCGCCAAAGTAGTGGGTTGATGACTCTATTCCCCCGACATTCCCATACATACCACTGTAGAACTCTCTTCCCAACCATAAGACTAATATTGCTGGGAAGCGACTTCCCATGTTCGCAACAGTATGTTGCAATTTTTACAGATATCCACACACATTTATGCAAATTTCTATACATTGGCGTAAAAAATGCTAATCGGTCGGGATATCACTGCTATAGTATCACTGCATCATTTCAGAATTGCATTTGCATCAAGCACTGTTTCATTAATAATCCTGCACCTCATTATGGGGGCACCACGAGTACACGGATGAGAAAGCTGGCTCTCGCTTAGGCATGGTAATGGTGTGGGTTGAGTTACCTCCACTCCGTTGATGGGCCGCACCTCTTTCAGGAGCATTTGGGCCGTGGCCGGTGATGGCTGTTAAGCTGGGCATTCTCAATCGATCTGTTCTCTAATCCATTTGAAGGGCTTCTTAGCAGACCGTTTGCATTTTCAGCCCAAAAAATTTGTGGGTCATTCACAGGTCGGACTGTGCCAACAGCACCTACAGGAGCCCAATCCCCTATGCTACTGCGCCTCCTCCTACCCCGCTTTTTAAAGGAGTCTTTCGCCCTGATTTTCCCAGAATGACTCACACCCACACTCTCACTCCCCCGTTTTGTGGTTTTCGCTTTTGTGAGAGAGTCTCGTTCCCCCTAACCGACTATCATATTTCAGTTTTATGGATAGTGGGCCGAACGAAAATCCAAACCCGAGGGGGTTCCAACATTTTCCTCGGCCTCATCGATTTCTCTTCGGTTTCTTAAATGGACGAAGTGGTTTGGCATCCTGTGTTCCAAAAAAAGTGGAGTGGCCTAGTGGTGAATGTCCCTCTGTAGGACTCCGACCTCAGTTTCCAATTGCTATCATAACGACCGTTCCTCTCTTGACTGTGGATGCCTAAGGCAGGGCGGAGGTAACTCCGTTGTGGCGTAATCTTCATGCAAGATAAAGTGTCAACACGTATTGATGCGCCTTTCCAATGGCTGATACAGAACGCCGCCCTGTGCCCCCGTGCCTGACACCATTACAGTTACTGAACCGGTTGAATGGGCACCGGACAATGGCTGATACAGCCAATATTTGGGGAGAACCGTGCTGTCAGTCGATCCTTCCTTGCGTGCTGGGCCACCTTTAGTTCAATGGCGCAGCGAGGTTACTTGGCCCCGAGGCATACTGTGATTTTTTCGCTCCCATCGACATGAGTGACTTGGCAGATCTAGATGTCGCCCTGGACATGGTATTATTTTTCCATCCCTCACCGTATTTGGCTTTAAAAATTGGTATAAATGCTCTAATAATCTGTCTTCATGGCGCCCCATAATAATGGCCGCCCAAGGAATCTATACCCCCTTTTCGTCCCCACGTCACTACATCACTGCCTTGACTGTAGAGACACTTTAACTTAGCCTTTGACTACGAATTTTTTTAAATTTCTTTTATCCAATTTTCTATGCGGAATTTTTTAAAAAAATTGTATGCAATTTAGTATTTTAATAAAGATAATAGGCTCCAAGTAAGCCACATTGACTGTTTGGAGGGTTTTTTCCCCCTCCGAACGGATTTTAAACCAAGGGTAGTAATAGTACCATAACCAAAAACCATTACATTTTTATTCATGAGACATGATTATTATTATTATTAGTTATTTCAAAAATTTATTTATGTATTAAAAATATTTCATCAATATTATCGCAAAAAATGAGTTTTGCTTACCAGTAGAACAAAAGTATCGAAGATACATGCACGGAAGAAAGGTTTTCAGTAAACAGTGACTTTTGGAGGGAAAGTAGACTGTGCCATCTAAGTGATTAAAGATGAAGTGTGCGCAATTATTTTTGTTCTACAACTGGAGCATATTATAATAAATTTTAAAGCAATTCTTATCCCGGGAGTAATTTTAAAACGTGAGTGGTAAGTATATATCCCTTTAGTAGACAAAGGGTAAAGTGTATCAGCGTCACTAGCACTAATGAAAGATGAATTTGCCTGCAAAATATATCTGCCTTACAGCCATAAATGTTGCTTAATGTTATGACCAGCGTGGTGACTCGTTTGCAGTGGCGAATCCAGAATTCGGGTCGGGGGATGAAGTCATAAAAATTTTGTATCATCGTGCCGAATGTTAAACCTCATGGCTTATGTAAACCAAAACCCTTTAACTTAACAGACTTTACTCACCTGACAATAAGAATCATAAAGAACACTACAATACTTTCCATAATTTAATAAAAAAAATACAATGAAATAACTAGACAAAAAATGTTTTCGACCGCGTCAACGCTACAATTACAAGTGGAATGACTAGAAAACTAGGAAAATTTTCGAGCCTGTCAAGCCAGAAAGCAATGTTGTCACGATTTCATTATTTTTTTAAAAGGGAAATTAAGAATGAACAGTTGTAGTGATTTTAAATAAAATCAAGAACTCTGGTTTAGCTCTGTGGGCTGCAGCCCGATAGTCCCCCCCCTCCGGATTCGCCACTGCTTGTTTGACATATGTGCTCATGAATAGCAGATGATACATTGGATGTTTGTAAGCCGTTACTCCGTCAAACATCTTATCCTACATAAGGCATTGCTTGTCCACTTGCAGCAGTATTTGGTGTTATAAATTGTAAAAGTTTCTGCCAAAAAATTCTAATTCCATGACAAAAAATTAGGCTTCGTGTTCATTCGTGTGTGAACAGCATCTATCAATCGATCATTCATTAGTTCACGAATCTTCGGTATTTAATTAATTTTCTGACTTACGGATCACCTTGTGTGCATGCAGATGATACATTGGACGTTTGTAAGCCGTTACTCTGTCAAACATCTTATCTTACATAAGGCATTGCTTGGCCACTTGCAGCAGTATTTGCTGTTATTAATTGTAAAAGTTTCTGCCAAAAAATTCTAATTCCATGACAAAAAATCGGGCTTCGTGTTCGTTCGCGTGTCAACAGCATCTATCTATCGATCATTCGTTCACGAATCTTCGGTATTTAGTTAATTTTGTGACTTACGGATCACCTTATGTGCAAGTGACATCTTTATGAGAGAATATGCGAGAAAGTTGATGGGGGAACACTCCTTCAAACTGAGAGAAACTGGATGAAACTAGTCTAGACTTATTCTTGAAAAAGATAAATTAACTTAATGACATCATGCTAGTCAAGAACAAAAATCAGTCATGTCCAGAGAGTAGAAAAAATAAATAAAGCTCTGTCTTGTATAATTACTCTCTATTGTCTTAAGCAAATGTACGAGACGAGATGTAAGTTTCTTTCCATTCCAAATAAAACACCTGTTTCCTGTTTGGAATTTATGGATAACATTTTCCTTTTTAATTGTGGAAAAGGAAGAGACGTTATTCATTCGTCATTGGTTCATATCAGAAAAAAACCTTTCCTGATCATGTGAACTGCACATTCAAATTGAGGAAAGTAATTCGCTCTCATAGCAAAATTGATTTACAACTCAAATAGTGAACCAATAAATTAATTACAAACAGAGCAAGCATAAAATCAAACCGTAACTTTAACTATAAAGAGCTATTTTTTTATATCTACCTCAATTAAAATTTCAGTTGCAGGTTATTAACTCAAATTTTGCAGAGACATTTTCGTGCAGGTTAAAGGAGGTAATAATCTTACCCTCTTAATATGCACATTTGACAATTTAGGGCTAATAAATTTAATTATTTCAGGGAAAATATATGTCAGTAAATTTTAGAAATAAAGTTTTATTGGCAAGCGAATACATTTTCCTTAAACAATTTTCTTAAAACACACTAATAAAAGTTATACTTGCTACCTGTTAACTGGGTGCGGAGAAGTATTTCATTGTGAAACTATGCGAACAAAAGTTAATTCCCTGGTTAACAAGTTAAAAAAAATCGGTCATCATATAAACAAGTAATATCTATATAATTTTAAGTATGTTGTTCATGCGTATGTATGAGTTTGATTTATGATAAGCACGCAACAATAAACTTTTCTTCCTTCTTTTCTTTCATAAATTATGTAACAAATTATTGCTTTTCTTTTTTTAAAAATCAAATTTTATGAATCATTTGAATAAGCTCTACAATAAATCGCGCTGATTTTTATTTTTTAGTTGATGTGGTATGTCTTCTACCGCATTTCTTTGTGTGTGAATCAGATTATTTTCCTGTAAATACTTTGTTAAAAAAATGTTTCATAGGCAAAATGTTATTTCCTTTTCCTACACTAATATTACGGTTCTGCCGTAAAAGTATTTTTGCTCAAAAAAAGAATCAGTTGCTATCTGAATTAATGGTATGCAAATAATTTAAAACTTCGTTATTCTTGCGTTTGAATTGAAAGTTACTTTTCCAAGCACTAATTATTTCCTTATAAAAGAAGCTATTTCCTTGATCGGATCACGAGACTAGTAAATGAGTTACCGAAGAAAATATTTTCGAATATGTAATTGGACAAAATTATTTGACGACTAACAAACCAGCTACAAAAACTTTGGTTTTTATTGACTTCAAATGACACATTTTTTTCCGTTTTCACACATCTTTATTTAACTCGATTCGTTCCATGTTTGTAAAAAGAGAATTTTGTAATCAATTTTTTACTCATTTCCTGATGTGCCAAAGTTCTGAAATTTTATACACTTGTGTGTTGTGGATGACAGTATACTATTTTAATATTTTCAGAAGTTAACTATTGGTTAACCGAGTAATTTAATTAAATTTTGGTTTCATACATGTGGAACTAGCTGGTAGAGTGGTAGTGTATTTAAGAAAAATTAATTTCAAGGTTCATAATGTGTATAATAATTAATTATAAATTAAAAATAATTAAAATAAAAATAAATTCTATGGTTTTTTTAGTACGCTAATAAACGTATGCTTTAAAAACTGTTTTTTTATAAATTATTTACTATTCTGTATGTCGAATTATTTATTTGTGAAAATATTATGGAAAAAAAATAAAAATAAAAATATTTCTTTATGAAGACATTTCGATAAATACTGTTTTTATTTGCTTAAATAATCAACAGTACTTATTAACATTACATTACTTATTACTTTATTATTTATTATTATTACAGTTTAAACAGTACTTATGGAAATGCGTTCACAAAGAAATAATTTTTTGGCGAAAAGTTTTCATAAAGAAATAATTTGACAAATAGAGTTGTAATAAATTTGAATAAAAACAGTATTTATAGGAATGTGTTCATAAAGAAATATTATTTCGCGAAATAATTTTACAAAAAAATAATTCTACAAGATGAGTTGTAACAAATTTAATTTATTACAACTTTACCTGTCAAATTATTTCTTTATGAAAACATTTCGCGAAAAAATATTTTACTTTTCAGTGCGATGGAGTTAATTCATGCTCACGAGTCGCGTGCACATGAGAATTGCGCCAATTTAAATTTGGTATCCATTGCTTGTGACGTCAAAATTTCATGTTTGACAACCTGCAACATTATACTACCTGTTCAGAATCATAATAGCGGAAATTCGAAATTCATCTTTTGGATTTTACCTACATTAGCATCCCGTTTAGAATCAACATGAAGGCTGTTTCGGGATGAACCTCGCAATTTTTAACAGCGGTCAGATGACGAGGAAGACACCTGAGCTGGCACCCCTTCTCCAACCTTCCGCACCATTCCAGCGGGAGGACGTTTGGCCACTAAGTATGATTTAACATGCAACAGGCCCCATACATGGCGGATCTCCAGTGAAATCGGGTTTCGAGCGTGGAACCCTCCGGCCCCAAGGCCTCACCACTAGGCCACCGCGGCCTCCATCATCTGGAGAAAATTGCGTTTCAAAGTACATTTTTTCCTTATGGCATATGGTTCTCTATAGGCAAGGAGTTGAGATATCTTTCGCTTCTTTTACACGTGAAAAATTATTCGTTTAGGCGCAATTTGGTGGTCTGAAGGCGAAAATTGATTTTTTTTTATATATATAGTTTCGCCACTATGATTCTCAACAGGCGATATATTCGGGAACCTAATCTACTACAACTTGTCCGTCACTAATGGTTTCTATTCAGTATATTTAGTTTTTAGTACCAAAAACTTTATGTTTGACATCTTACGGCATCATACAAGCAGGGAATTTGAATATCTAACGTTGGCTAATAGCCAGGAGTGGCGCCAGAGGGGCGACCGGGGGCCCCGCCCCCCCCCCCACCCCGTCTGGGAAAATTTTTGTGCGGGTTTGTACTGTAGTTGATAAATAATAATCTGGCCAAAATTTGAGACCAATTTCATTGCACTCGTCGCCCCGTACAGCAGGTCGTGCCCCCCTGTCGAGCAAATCGGGCCCCTGGCGCCGTTCCTGATAATAACAGTCCTGTTTCCAGTTAATCCATTGGAAATATTTTTTGAAACCTAGGCCGATCCAAAGGATATAAGGTTGTTTGTCGGGCCAATAGGGAACAGAACCGCTCCAGTTCGAAAAGCCCCGAGAAGTTCGGATTCCAGAGTGAAGAAACACGTCAACACCATAGCAGTGGCGCATTTCATTGAAACCAAATAACAAAGTTAAAATTCTCACCAACAATGGTGGTTTCATTGTTAGTGAGACTCTCTAATACAACCAGCGGCAGTGGCTTCCCCTACACTTTCTCGCATACGACTAACACGGGTGGGGGGAAAAAACACACCGCGAGCTAGAAACGTGCGGTATTCCCTAAGGTGGGGAAAACGCTCCAGCTCCAGCTATCGCGCCTTTTTTTTTTTTTTTTTTGCGTCGTAGAATGGGGTAAAAGCCAACTTCTTTTTTAACCGATTTAAGCGAAGATTGGACACAAATCTACAATTAGGATTTGAAGACTATATACGCAATTTCATTTATCTAAGTCATTTCTTTTAGAAGTTATCGTCTTCAGAAGTATGCGATTATACAGACCGATAGACAGTCAACCCTTTGATGGATTTGGCCGAACATTTGATACGGACCTACATTCCTGATGATAAAACTGTGTACCAAATTTTATCCATCTAGATATTCAAGTTTTTGAATTATAGTGTTTACATGAACACGGGCAGACAGACAGACAGACTTCCCGTTGACCAAATACCAAATTTCATCACTGTAGCTCTAATAGTTTTCGGGTTATCGTGTTCACAGACACACAGACAGACATAATTCCAAAATTGTGTTTTTCGGACTCAGGGAAGCCTAAAACGTGGAGATTCGTCAAAATCTCGAGTTCGTAGTTTTTGGCGATTACAATACTTTCTCTTTATATAATTCGTATACGAGAAAGTAAAAATCGCCACAACTGTGTAAACATTAATATAAAAGCATTTGAAATAATTACATATAATTATTATATCAATTTATTAATTACATTAATTTACATTAATTAACAACCATTTCATGAAAGCTTAACAGGGTACATAAAAGGAAAAAAACTTCATGTTAAGTTTAATAAGAATCCTTAGGTATCTTTATTACTGAGATAGTCTGTTACATTGGAAGTATTGACTTTTTGATTGATTTTTCATGGCTCAAGGATCAATACTGATCACGTTGCGCCAAACACACTTTAATTTACAAAAAAAAATTAATTCATTAAAACAACAGTGAGACGCAGTAAAAAGAAAAATCGAACAAAATGAGACGAGAAATTAATTACTTTAAATAAAATCAATGTCATGAAGAAATGAGAAAGCTTTTGAATAATAAGATTCACTAGTATATTTCCCAAATCAGGATGAATCTTTCCTAAGTACTTTACTCGTAAAAGGCAGTATTTAGGGATTCACATAAAATAGGTCAGACGGAAAGAATTGTGCCACATCTTGAGCAAGTCGGGGTTGGATCCGAATGAAGTAGATGTTTATGACTTTGTAATTGACCTTTTAAAGTTTTTCTAATTTGTTTTTTTTTAAATTCAGTTCCTAAACCGCTGTGTTCAGAAGTTATATACGGGTTTAATAAGATGAAATTTTTACGTGTGTGCTCAGTCAAAATAAAATAAAATTATGTCTTTGTGAAATTATTATTGATTGAATTGTGAAGTTAGTCATTCTAAAGAAATTATGTGTCTTAAAATTAGAAAAATAAGAAACAGTAAGTTTTATTTTAACAGCATTCATTAGTCGTTAAATTTATAATCATATTATTGTTCATCACTTAATCACTTAAAAGTATATTACTGTTGTGTCAGGTAATCGTCAAATATATGATTCTGTATCTTAGTAGGAAAAAGTCCATAAGTCTATTTTATTATTTAAGTCTATTTTGAAATTTTGTCTCCTGGAACTTCAAAACAGTGCTGGAAATAAAAAGATAAGTGCCAACGGCCTCATCGTAAAGATAAGTTAAATGAAATGACCTTTGAAAAAAAATTTCGCATCCAGTTATAAAGATATAAATCAATAAAATCACGTTTTACGCAAATACAGGCAAATTAACTATGAAAATACAGAATCATTATATTACTACATCAAATCGATGTTAAATATGTAAAACTAGAAAATCACCCATCATGGTATGACGGGTGCAAATTGCCTCTTCATTTGAGAGTTTCCCGTCAAATTTGGCGTGTTTAAATAGTTATATATGCGAGAGAAATGTTTAACATTGATTGAATACAAATAAAATAAACATATGTTTTATGCCAGGAAATATTTTTTTATTTACATATTTCTTTATTCAAAAAACCTCTTGGTAGACAATATTCCGTATGAAGTATAATTTTTCGTTGTTTGACAATCTTATTATAATTCAATAGCCATGAAATTCTTAGCTTGTCAAACGTAAGTCAAAAGTTAAAATTTAAAAGGAATTCTTTTTCGAAATTATAATCAAAACAAAGCACTTCTCTGCTTGTCAAACGCTGCCAAAATATATTATCAAATTATATCATCACGATTGCAATAAATAATCAGATACATCGTGGCGTCCAATACCACTGATGTAATTTACTACTCTCTATTAAAAAACGGAAATTATTTTGAAATATATGATTAACATAATTTAAAATTTCTCGGGAACTATTAATCATAGCGAGATGAATTTCATATCAATCGATAGAAAATTTTATTTCACTATTTTAGAACGATTAAATTTGAAATTAGAACTACAATTTCTCTTTTAAATTTAAAATTACTGATATGTAGGTTCTCTAACAATGAAATAATGCTGTTTAACTTCTCGCAGTGCTATGGCACGAGTTTTTTTTGTTGGTGACGTCAGAGAGTTACCGAGAGACAGATCTAGGCTATTATATTAGTAATTATACTATACATGATACTATAAATAATTCTACTACATGAAAACATATTGCCTTTGATCATAATTTTTCATATGCCTACATCGGTTTTTGTTAGCTAATATGGTTTTTTTTAATACTTTGTTTCTAAATTTTTAAAGAAATCTGAACTTTTGTCAAAGATACAAAACTTCATATAAATATTTCAAGCGTTTCCAGACATAGTACGCGTACATTACCTTATGTTTTTTTGGAAATGTAATACGTTTTTATCGTCGTATCTTTTTTGTTCCATAAATTTTCCTGTCAAAATAAATTTTTCCTCCGGACTCACCGTTATCTTATTTTCTTTCTAGATGGAGACAAAATCTCTGTATATCATTATGTTTGCCGATGTCCTACCTCTTAGATAACAGTGGCCTAAAACACCTCCTTATCTGAAGAAGCTCTCTCAAGAATCTTGTACAGGTACTTACAGACGGTTCTTCTTCAAATCATCCCATAACAAATTGTAACTAGTAGAACTTATATAAATAAGACTATATAAATATAAAATGTAAAATAGACTATATTAAATAGACTATATAGAGCTTATATTACTATAGCAAAGCCCCGTTTATACGTCTTTCAAAGGACTGACGTAAAACGACGTATAAATGAAAAGACGTATAATCGAAACTTTAATAACCAACTTTGATTATATTACAAATTTAATGGTACTAATCTAGATTTTTTATATTTAATTTTATATTATTAATAAAATCTTAAAGATAGTACTAGTATATTGCTCTATAATAATGAAATGTTAAAATTAGACATTTATCATAAAAGTGAGAAAAATTACACCTGTATTGCATGCATATCTTGAGTACTAATTATACATTTCATATTTTATAC
>BGPR01034991.1:0-16192 GCA_013235015.1 Araneus ventricosus
GTCGGTCGCGCATGCGCAAAGTGTTGCTTGCCCCCCCCCCTTGACAAACCTTCTGCTCACACCTGCACTCATGATGCATCCATCATGAGTGCAGTTCCATGTATGAAGAAAATAGCATTTATTGGTTGGAATTCTAACTGGTATTTTTTGGGGTAAAATTCTTTTTAAAAAAAAGAATACAGAAAAAGGCAGTTAGACTTATCAGAATGCAATAATATTTCACATGTCTTAGTTTGAGAGCATTTGGAACCCTTATATCGCTGTGCCCCTTGAAAAAGCGGAAAAAAAGTTAAAATGACCCACCCTAGTGTCCACTCTAAACGTGGCTCAATAGCTAATGTAGTAATGGAGCGAGCGCTGTGCGTTAATTGGAGGATCTTCTTCTAATTAGCTCTCAACGAATTGAAATGGTGTAGAATCATCTAAAACAGCTATATTCAAAGACTGTAAGGTTTAGTCGCAGAAGAGTGATTTTTTTTTTTTTGCTTAAGATGTTATCATGGCAAAAATCTTTTATTAAATGTTACTAATAGGGCTGAGGGACTGTTTAAAAATTTAAACTTCGTAACTTTTTGGTAGTACATTTATGAACTCAAAAATCATAAAATATAATTCTTTCCATTTGGAAATATATGCTTATGCCATTTCCATTTAGAAGTATATGTTTATGCCATTTCCATTTAGAAGTATATGCTTATGCCATTTCTATTTAGAAGTATATGCTTATGCCATTTCCATTTAGAAATATATGCTTATGACATTTCCATTTAGAAGTATATGTTTATGCCATTTCCATTTAGAAGTATATGCTTATGCCATTTCTATTTAGAAGTATATGCTTATGCCATTTCCATTTAGAAATATATGCTTATGACATTTCCATTTAGAAGTATATGTTTATGCCATTTCCATTTAGAAGTATATGCTTATGCCATTTCTATTTAGAAGTATATGCTTATGCCATTTCCATTTAGAAGTATATGCATATGCCATTTCCATTTAGAAATATATGCTTATGCCATTTCCATTTAGAAGTATATGCTTATCTAAATAAATTTGAACTTTGTTTTTCTTTTTTTATTGAGAAAACATTTTAAATATTTTAAAATTTCCTTTCGCTTCTTGATCTTTTTTCTTTTTTTTTAGCTTATAAATTCCTTCATTTCATTTCACTTACTTCATTACTCATCTGAAATGGAGGCGATCGATTTCCATTCGGTATATATTTTATTAATTTGCCGCTGCGCAAGCTGATTTATTCAGCTGTCTCTTCTCAGTAGCTGGAAAAAAAGTCGATTAAATTTTCAATTATATTCAGTAATAAATTTCAGACGGCACTGCATCTGACAAATAAAAGAATAAAAAATGCCGAAGTCAGAAATCTAAGCTTTGGTGCATAGAAAACAATTACTTAATCGATTAAGAGTTCCACGATATGAATAATCGATTCTTTAGAAAAATAAGGAAATAAGAAATAACTAAAACCATGAAAGGCATATGAAATGTTACCAGCGTAACTATTTTTCCATTATCTGAACCTTAAACTTTTTCATCGGAACTAAAAAATAATATATTCGTGATAAAATTCTACGCGTTATTTTCCCTTAAAATTTATTATAGAAATAACTCTTTTTATCAGTTTTTAAATAACATTTTTCTTTTTCTGGTGTATTCAGGATTAATGTAACGTCATCTATATAGTTAAAAGGATATTCACAAATTTAACTTCTTTTCTCTTTCCGACATATTCAGAAATAATGTTTCTAAGTTTCAAGTTTTAAAATCTGAACATGAAGGAGAATATCCTGAAATATTGTAAAATTCGGGCTGCGAAAGATTTTTGCAAGAAAGAATAATAATCTTTGCAGAAACAGAATATTGTAAAACATTTACTCAATATCGTGCATTGTTGTGAAAGCCAAGAAATAACAAGACTGTGCAAACAATATTGTAAAATATCTAACAATATTTCGGAAAGATTTAAGTTTTTAAAAAGATTATATCTCTTACTTCAAAAGATTTTAAAATAAAAAATTCAGACGATATCATTAATATTTTTAAAGCATATCTTTTGGTTTTAGATATTAATGGCGGCATCTGAATACATTTATTCTGAGGATTTACGGTGAAAAATTCAATGGAAATAATTTTTTTTCTTAAAAAGCTCAAATAATGTAAAATTTTACACAACGTCGCGAATGCAAACTGTATTATGAATATTAACACAATATGATACAGCACTAAGTTTCATTTGACTCAAGTCTGTGGTTACCTTCATTCCATCATGCTCCTATTATACAATAAATGCGCGCCAAAAAGAAACCTTCGGGAGTGGTCTCCCTAAACTTCTCGTATACTCCAGGCACATGTAGAGAAAAAATAAGCTAAAAGGCAGTGAAACGAACAAGAATCCTTAACGCAGTGGAGGAAAAAAATAAGCGAAACGTCATACCACGATTTCCGAAGGTCGTCCAACGCGGAAGTGGAATTAGAAGCCGCCGTGATTACCAAGAAGGCTGGGTGCAAGATAAAGAAAACGAAATTTGCAATTTCAACGCCTTTTTTTAACCGATTGTCACAAAAATTGGACACAAATCTACCATTAAGGTAAGAAGGCCACCATACCAAATTTCACTTATCAAAGTAATTTTTTAATGAAGTTATTGCGTTCGAAAGTATGCGATTATACAGACAGACAGTCAACCCTTTGAGGGATTTGGTTCAAAATTTGATACAAACCGACATTCCTGATGATAAAAATGTGTACCAAATTTTAACCACCCAGCTATTTAAGTTTGTGAGTTATCGCGTTCACATTAACACGGACAGACAAACAGACTTCCCGTGGACGGATTTTGTCCAAAATTCGATAGAAGCCTACAAATTATGTATAAAGACCGCATACCAAATTTCATCCTGTAGCTTTAATAGTTTTTAACTTATTGTGTTCACAGACAGACACACAGACATAATTCCAAAATTGTGTTTTTGGACTCAGGGAGGTCTAAAACGTGGAGATCCGTCAAAATCTCGAGTTCGAATTTTTTGACGATTACAATACTTTCTCTTTGTATACTTCGAATACGAGAAAGTAAAAACGAGGTTGTTCTGAAGAAAATGCAAAAAAAATGCTGAGGAAAAAAAAATTGTGAGATAAAACAAATTTGCAATGGTGTCTGAAGGATTTGTACGTTATTCGTCAAGAGAATTTCCTCAGTTAAAATATGTCTACATTCAATCCATTAATGGATATAATGCATTTTTCTTTGTTTTCTTAAACGTGCATTGCATGTAAATTTGAAAAAATGTAGAAACTACATTTACGCATATCACTCGAAGACGAATACAAGGAGCAATATGTTCAGATAAAGAAGGGAAATCGAGAGGTGCAGGGCTACTATAAAAGATTCATTCATTTTTAATATATTTTTCTTTTTTTCCTCACTCTCACACAAGTTGCAATCTCATTGGCTGTTTATGAGTTTCGGTTCGTGTTTCTACGACAGGTTCGAGCAAATAATACTATTCTAAAACTTTCAAATTCTTAGAGTATTTCAGTAACAAATATATTTAATATGTTTTAGCTTAAAAATAAATTTTCTGCATACGAGTTATTTGATATTCATTTTTGAAAGAGTGTTATCGAGTGAACTGGACAAGGAGGGAAGTGTATATCTGGAGCTCCGATTATTATTATTATTATAATTTTCGTCAGAGGAATCGTCACATCAACATTCACTTTAATTTTTCTTAGTAAAACTAATAGAAAATGTCACATGCTGGTTATTTACTTTATTTGAAAAGCAGAAAATTTCACATCTGGATTTTGAATTAAAAAATTTGGCCTACTTAGAGATAAAGTAGCTTTTAAAATTGTATTCTCTTGATAGACATTTTTTGCAGCCCTCCTTGTTTCTAAGCTCACGAGCCGCCACTGGTAGCCATGTATATTCGATTCAGCTATGGAGGCTATTGTATTCAACGCCATCGAGTAACATGAATCTTGCAAGAAAACCAGCGGGCGTCTTCTCCCCAGCACTTTTAGACATATTTACATAACCGGAGAGTTTTATGTCTAGCTTCGTCATAAGGTATTAAGAGAATCAGGTATTTTTCGGTCAATGGCATTTTAATTGTTTGGGTCCAAAATTCGATGCACAATTACGATTTTAGTGTAAAGACCGCGTATCAGCTTCATCCTCCTTGTTAGGCTTTTGAGTTATAGCGTTCATATACACGCTAAAAGACAGACTAACAAACATTCAACTTTTTGGCGAATTTGTCCAAAACCGGATACAGATTTATAATCCTGGCGATAATACCCTATGTCGAATTTCATCCATTTACCCGATTGTAATTTTAGATCATAATGTTCACATGCACACAGACAGACAGATGACATGTGATCATGAATTTACACCACTACGGATACCCTATTAAAACTAAGTCTTCTCACAACATCTCATATTTCATCAGAAAACCTCATAGGAATTTTACGCCATACGAATTTGTATATTATATATCCCATCTGGATATAAAATTAGAATTCTTCTTTGAAGTTTTTCCCGCATGACTGTTAATGAAACTTCAAACAGATATTCCATTTCAGTCACCCTAGACTCACATCATCGAAGTATGTGATAATAATATACATACTTAAATAAGGAATAATAAATCATTTTCCAAATTACATAAACCTTATTCCTACTTCCCAATGCAGCAAAAGGAGAGAAAGAATCGATTTATAGCCGAAATCCAATTTGGCGTTTTGTACTTCCACATTTGTAGACACGCCGAACTCTAATTACATCCCCAACCAATATTAGAAGAACACATTGCAAAAAAACTAAGATCTGTTGATTGATACGCGGCATGCAATAGATAGCCAATCCACCTTTCGCAAAACTGCAAACCTTGCAACCGATTCTGGAGAGGTTTCCGTCGCGTGCGGTTCTGTCTTACCCTGATGACGTCACTCACAGTTGGCAGACGGCCACCATGACGTCGACACGACCTCGTGTAAGGACGCTGGAACAGTCATTTTATCTGGACGGAAGCAAGGGAGAAAGGGAATACAAGCAGAAAAAACAATAGGAATTACGTCAGAGTAGAGTATTTTTGGCAACAGATATTAAGAAGGAAGATCTTGGCAACGGTGATTTGTTCGAATGCTTAATTAACTGAAAAGAAGATTAGAGAAACAGCTTAGCTGGATTGGACGATTCTCAATTGGCGTAATTGACGTTAAGTAAGAACATAAAAATCCAACATCTTATGTACATGATGATGAAAACAAGAAGTATCGAACATACGGCGGCAAACAAACTTTTGAGTTAAACCTGCCTTTTATGGAAATTTTAAAATTATTCGAAAGCCATCGAGATATTTTTATTTATATGGAGAATTTAAAGTAATATTAAATTTTCTTCATTAGTAAAAACAACTTCTAAATGTCCGGTTTGTAGCTGGTCGTTTTGAATTTAAGGCACAGTTCCAAGTCCTGTAATTTCCAGTCCAAGGTATCATATCATAGGAATATGTTTTTAACGAGAGATGTCTTTCAATTGAAATACAGTAATTTTTTTTCAACAATTTTGGTAACCTGCTTAGCTATTTAATAAACAGTGACTGAAATCTTTACTTATAGGGTCATCACCTAACTCAAAAACTTCAGTTGTGCTTGTTTAATGAGAATCTTAGTATAAATAAAAGTCATTGTGGGTTTGTATGTTTGTATCTATGTTCCACATCTCCTTCTAAACCAAGGCACTGATTTCAACCAAATTTTGCACATTTATTAATTAAGACTAGGGTAAGATTACTGTCAACTTTTCAAAGCTCTAAAGTTAATTAAACAGTCAGTTAATTAAAAAGTAACCGAAACCGTTTTTCCGCTGTAAGTCCGTAGCAAATTATCCCCCGAAAATTATTTTGATACCATCTTAAAGTTCAAAATTTTACCTTTTTAATTATATAAATTTTATATCTGTGACATTTTTCCTTCAATTTTTATTAATTTTTCAAATTTTAATAAGTTGACAAGCAGACGATTTTATAATAAATCAAATTTAAGGATACTAGAGTTGATACTGATGAGTTGCTAGGCAAAGGTGTCATTATTTTGCCATTATTTCTTAAAGAATTCTAAAGCTTATTTAATTAGATTAAAAAATCACCGCAGTTCATATCACCTGACATTTTTACCTGGATTTCCTAAGAAATGATAAATCGTTAATCCTTAATAATATATTAAGTGAGAAAGTATGTCTGTTTGTTACGCTTTCACAGCCAAACTACATGTGGAATAACTTATTTTTAATGTCAAACATCACGTGATCATAAAGAAAACCGCGATTATGTAATCTTTCTGAGAAAATAAACGAATAATTTATTTATGAAATAATAACTGAAATTACTCAACTCGACGCTTGATTTTCATTTTTCGAATTTGCAGTTTATTTAATTTTACTTATTTATATTTGTATCTTTTCCCTATCAGATTTTATTCAAGAAGCTGTCGATAAATTGACGTCGGGACAGAAATCTATTGATAGATATTATATAGCTGCAAGAGTTTTTAGATTAAAATTTAGAAACTAATGTTAATTATAACAAAAAGAAAATACGCGAAGATACAGTATTTTGTTTTATGTATTCTTTTGTATGGTAGAAGTGGATGACATATAGCATGATGGATGGTATATTCCACAGATTATAGCGGCCTGATGATACCATTGAGTACAATGATGTAATTTACAGTAACGGAGAATATATGAGGAATAGAGAATGTTTTTTTGAATTGGTAATTTTGGCACTCATTAATGAAAGTTTAGGTCAGATAAATAAAATAAAAATATGTCACAAATAGAGGGAGGTATTACAGAATATCTACCTGTAGATGCGCTAATAGACAATAACAATTAACATCAGTTTCTTCATATAACAGATAACAAGTTCTTCAACTCCTTAGAATTGTCAGGGGTACCTTCCGACAAGCTGAGATTAAAAGTCGGTGTGCTAGTACTATTGATACGTAACCTCGATATACCCAGACTGCGCACTATTACAAATTGCACGCCTATGTCCAAACGTCGTGAGAGTGTTTAAAAACGAGAGAGTGTTTTAATTTCACGCATTCGGATAATACCGAAGGATTTACCATCCAAGTTCAGAAGGTAACAATTCCCTTTAAAATTAGCATTTGCCAGGCTCTGGGCCAGACACTCAAAGGGGCAGGCGTAGTATATTTTTTCCCATGGGCAATGGCGTGTTCACGTGTGTCCAGACCACAAAACCTCTACATCCGTGCAAAAAACGTAGTATACAAAAGTGTGTTAGCATAGATAAACAAATTACCTAACTATAACAGCATACACTCCTGTTAGTCGTCCAATTATGTATTATCAACCGTCAAAACTTTTGATTTCCTCTTTCAACATATAGCGAAACATTTACATCCGTGAATTTAAAAAAATTAATAATTCAAATTCTTCGCGCACGAAGTCGCGGGTAACAGCTAGTAATAAATAATATATAATAATATTATAATTTTCCCTGGATGTGTGTGTACGTGTGTGTTCGACATTTCTTCATAATATTATTACTCACAGAATATGACGTGAGCTGATTTATATTTAAATAGGGTTGTCATCAGTTGTCATCAATTTCTGTTCATTTGTTATAAAACAAAATTTGAGTAAGGGAACTAGCTCGCATTTCACAAATGCGTAAAATCCGCTGCTGTCTAAGGGGTCTATTCTGGTACCCCCGGTTGGGTTGGGAGTTGGGTTGGGTTCCTCACGTTAAAAACGGAACCCAACCCCAACCGGGGGTACCAGAATAGACCCCTAAATGTGTCAGTATCCTTGAAGAAGTTAATATCAATAATAAGATACAGCAGAGTCTCGGTAATTCGAGGTGGACGGGACCGGACCTACCACGAACTATCGAAAACTCGAAATATCGAAATCATAAAATTTAATAAATGGAAATAAGAGCAATTTTTAAATTTCAGTGTAGTATATTTAAATGAAAAATGTACTTACATATTATTGCATTACTGCTGATAGCAACAGGTTAATTATATCTTAAAATAATTGCCAATTTTTTTTTGTTTAAGCACACTGCTCCTATATATAGATCTTATATATATCCCGTTTTCATCGGGAGGGGGCATTTCTGCAGGTGGCTTCGGGGTGAGCAGTGGACATATGCCCCTTCGAACAACAATAAAAACCAGATGCAGTAATTCTTTCACGTGTTGGTCATTATTTGGGAGCTAAACTGATTTTTTTCACTAACTCGGACTTATGGAAAACTCGAACAATCGAGACTCGAATTATCGAGACTGTACTATATGTGGATCATCTAGTGGACGAAGGCGTCTAGTCTTTCAATAAGGTTCAACGCTACAAACTATGCAAAGTTAGGCGTCTATTCTGGTACCCCCAATCTCATTTATTTTCCATGAAAAGTAGTTTATTCTAAGCTATCTTAACAAATAAAATAATAACAAAATTCTTTTTGAGTATTAATATGTCAGCCACTTTTTAAATGCACCTTTAAGATTAAAAGCTCCTGAAACAGTTTTAGTGAGTGAAATTTGATGGCTGTTCACTCGAAACACAAAAGAAGAGGGCAAAAACTCCAGATTGAAACTACCCACGGAAGTGGCCTTTTATCATGCCGCTCAAAAATCTTCAGATCTTTAGAAGGGCCGAAGAATGGAAAGGGTTCTATATTTAGAGCGCTTCCCTCGGCTATAGAACATCGGCTGAATAATGAAGAAGTAAACAATAGCGCTGCTGTTATTTTTTTTTCTGCTAACGTTTTAAATGCCTTTATTATGCTAACTACTTTTTTTCTCTACCTCTTGATAGTTTGGAGTTATGCTTTTGATAGTAATCATTTTTTTTTCATGCACGAAAATTTTTTATATATTTTTCTTATCGGTACTAGTTTTTGATCAGAAACGGCTCGATAATTAGATTGAAGTCTTTTGCTGAACACAAAATAATTTGTTGTTTCACAATTTTTACCTTACAGTTGGTACCTATGCTCTACCGGCAGATTCTTTTCTTTCTCGTATGCTTATATAAAGAGAAAGCACTCGACCAAGATTTATGTAATTTTTTTCATTTTATACCGGATCGCGGTCGCCTAGTGGTAAGGTCTCGACTTCTCGACGCAATTCCACTGAAGTACCGTGTATGTGGGCCTGTTGCACGTTAAATCATAAGTAGAGGGCCAAACGTCCTCCCTCTGGTGTGGTGAGGAAGTTTGGAAAGGGGGTGTCAGCTGAGGTGTCGCCTTCATCATCTGACCTTGGCTCAAAATTACGAGGTCAGTCCCAAAATAGCCTTCATGGTGCTTCAGAACGTGACGTTAATGTAACTAAGCTAACCCATTTTAGATATCTCTGTCTCCGAATAAAATGTTTCTGAATTATGCCAGTGTGTCTGTCTGTGAACACGATAACTCAAAAATGCAACCAGTTTCAAAAATTAAATTTGGCGTGCAATCTTTGCGCCAAAATTATAGATTTCTATCACAATTTTGGATGAAATCAGCCTACGGGAAATCTTTCCGTTCTTGTGCAGGTGAGCACAATAAATCAAATACGCAGCGATCTAGGTGGATGGAATTTGGCGCATCTTATTACCACTAGAAGTGTGAACCCACATACAGCCCAAATCAGCCAAAGAACTGGCTGTCGATTTGTTTGTCTGTCCGTGTGTATGTGAAAGCGGTAACTCAAAAACTCAACGAATCAGATAAAAGACATTTAGCATGTGGTTTATACACCAAATTTAAAGGCGGCCATTCACTTGAAGTATAGCCACCATTCGTCCTAAGCCCGGTTTTTTTCCACCCATTTTAATCGACGCCATTCACTTGATATTTAAAAGGACGCTAACTCTGAACGAAGGTAGGGGGAGCGATCTTCTTTCCCTCTCTGCAGCTGCCTGTTAATCGTTCTTCGATTTTTCCCAGCCAGCAGATTTTAATTTATGCTACCCTCGAAGCGAGGCTTCGATCTACGCAAGGCATTTTTCTTTTCGCGAGTCTCTTTCAGGATGCCTCTGATTTTTCGCTCAGATTTCAGTCCAGACGGAATTCCAAGCATGGCAAGCCGTTGTCTCATTTCCATAGATTTTTATCGCTTTTTCCTTCTCGCGTTCCAAAATATACAGTTTGTCTGTGAAGTATGTGTGTGTTTTAACTTATAATTCTTTTCAAAATATCAACAACAATGCCTTAATTTTATTATTCCATACTTTGAGAATATATTTTTTATATTTGTATTTAATATTTAATTTCATGAGAATTTTAATCACTAAACTATTTATTGTTGATTTTTTATATTTATTGAATTAAGTCTTGTATTTTCGATGTTTGTTATGTTCTTTGTTTTTCCAGTGTAATTTTATTCTTGGCTTATTAGTCTTGGACTTATTTTTCTGTTCTGTAGATTGTTTTCTTCCCAGCGGCCTGTGACGGGCCTTACACCCTCTTGGGTAGGCTGGGTCGGTGTGGGTTTTAAATAAATAAATGCCCTATCCTACTCTAGCACCGCATAGAAAATGGCATTACTGGTGAGGGAAGTTAAGAATAGTAACTGCACGTCGATCAAAAGAAATTACAAATTTTTTCATCCAATTATTTGAAAAGGGGGTACCTTCCTGTTTTTTCATCGACATTCCAGTTTTAAATCAATATTTGAGATCTGGACCTCTCATAATGTAAAGGTTAAATAAGTAAGCCAATTCTTAATGACTAGAATATTTGCGCCCGTCTAAGACGGGCTTTGAGCCCTCCAAACATATCTCGTATCCCATTGTCACAGATTTACCAACGAAAGTTATAGCAGAAAATCTCATTTACATTAGCAGAGTGCTTAAGAAATAAAAAAAGCATGAAGAACAGAAAGGATGAATCAATTGACAATAACCTTCATTTAATAAGTACCCTACTTTTAACAATTACTTTCGTTCATCCGAGTAAAAATAATGAAAAATCCACCAACAGAACAAAAATGCATTACCAAATACAAAATAAATAAATACTGAAAGAAAATATTTGCAATAGCATGCACCCCTAATTCAAATCATTAAGGAAAGGAAGCCTTTCAGTATAAGAACGGTTAAGGAAAAAATATTAAACGCAAAATATATAGAAAGAACTTTTTTAACCAAAACAAAAGTATTTTACACTAACTTCCAACTGATCCTTGAAGTGAGGGTAATGAATCAGCATAAATAAAAAAGAAATAAAACTACTAACTCGATTCAATTTATATATAAGAAACGCTATGAATCAATTGCCCCGAACTTTCGTTTTCATAACTCCAAAATAGTATCCTGTGTGTATGCTAATTTGAAGACAGACTACCTGCGTCTGATCTTAATCTCTTTTGGCATATAGCCACGCCCACATTCCTGAGCGTTACAGACTTCGCACGCCTTTACTATTCTTAATCATGTTACCGCGGGTAATCTGGTTCCCGAACAAATTATTATCGCTCATTTATTTATATTTTTATTTTTGTACTCTGTAGTATTTAGGTGTTCTGTTCAATCCACTTACATATGGCAATGATGCACAGGGCCAGAGGAGGTAGTGTAACTAAGCATGCGTTAATTGATAAAGAACACTTGTTAAAATGTCCATGTTAGGAATGCAGAAGTTGAAGCTAAGATTAGTCACTCTCTCAAAAATGAATCCGGATCTTGCAGAGAGGTCCAAAATTGTCTTCTAGTCGAACGAAATTCATAGCATCAAAATTAAAAACAACAGAAATGTGAAATATGCACAATCTATAGAAAATCAGGTTTTGATATTTCACACGGAATTTCGTAATATTCGGCCGGTTTATTTTTATTTATGTGTGTTTTATTCCTCTCCATTGTTCTCTACTTACTGTAATTTACGTAAAACTTAGTAATAGCTGAACAAACTGGTAGCTGAACAAGTTGAGTCTTGAAACTTTTGCCAAATCAGTCTGAATAATCTGAAAACAAGATTGACTGAAATTTCTTAAAATCTGATGAATGCTTTCGTATATTTTTCATTTCAGTTACTTGCTTAATAATTTATACTTCTGAGGATAATTACGAATACCTAAGATTGTCAGAGTGAAAAACTTCATTAATATAATATGAATTGAATGCTGTGATGACTGTCATTAACTCTGAAATCAAACTTAAATTTAAGACTTAAATCCCATAATGTTCATAAAAAAATATAAGAATGAAATTTAAAGAAAGATTTTCCATGGAAGTATTTAAAAATATTTTGAATTCGGACAACTGGTTAAAAGATTTCTGAAAGCAGCTGAAGAAATTTCGAAGTTATTCTCTCTTAATAGTTTGAGAGAAGTAATCAAAGTAATATATTCTTTAAACTATAAACTACTAAGAAATCAATATTTGTACACTCTCTATAATTGTTTATTATTTGATTGCTTTTGCATACATTAAATATCATTTTTGTGATGTCCTTGGATTTTATTTGCATAATTTATACGCCTGTGAAATCGGACTGATGATAGGGCTATAATTAACAAAATTATTTTATTCTTAAATTAACTGAAGGTGAAGAATGAAGAATAAAATGATACAATGAGAACTAAGAATTCGTGCATGTCGAAAATGGCGTAGAATAGCTTCCAAAATTACCGATCACAAAAAGATTTATATTTTCTAAAAAAAATATTCATAGCGATAATTCAAGAATAAGCAAATTTTATAAAAACTGTTTTTAAAAACGCAATTTTACTAGTGTACTACAAAAGCAAAATTTCTTTATCTTATTATTTCCTACTTTTTGTTCTTTAATTCATGATTCTTTTTTAAAATGTTATTGAACCTTGAAATTTTTTTTTTCAAATTCTCTACCAGGTGACCCTAATTTGATGGAATCAAAATTTAATTGAATTAACCGATTAGCTGATAATTTTCTGAAAATAGTAAAGTAGTGTATCGTAAATACCAGCACCCAAGCGTACAAAATTTCAACCACTACTAGAAGTGGGGGGGGGGATCAATAACAAATTCCCATCTTTACAAACAAGTTAAATAAAAGGTTAAAAATCTCAAATGACAACACGTTTAAAATTAAGCCTGCTTCACATATCCTTTAGTGGCGCGCTTTTCAAGTTACGATACCCATGCCAGATGAATTTTCTTTACTCCTTTCTTGTTGACTTCTGAGAGCAGATGGGAGGGAATCTGTGATGTCACGGTTGTGACGTTCTGTTTACCGATGCACGCGAGGCAGATGCTACGACACTCGACTGACGTAACTCTTGAGTTTCTGCTGTGTGAGCGTAAAAGTAGGGATTTTCTTCTTAACGTACAACCGTAAATGTACCTGGAAAGAAATCCCTGGCTCGCTTCCTGATTGTGACGTCATGGCACGAGTTGAGTTGACAAGAGGACAAGAAAAATAATCGTTTGGTGATTTATACCAGATAGCATTTAACTGCGGAAAAAAATATTTTCTGATTTACTATTGCTTAGTTTGCTTAAGCGATAAGAAAGACTGAAAATTTTTAGAAGAGTTGGAAAAAAACACGATTTATTTGGTTTTATTTTATTTCAAACTTTTATTTAGCTTGTTTCATGTTTGTACGATGGAAATTTGTAAGCGATTTTTCACTTACTTGCTAATGTACTAGAGTTTTATGTGTAGAGATTTGAAACTTCGAACACTTATGTATTTTCGATGAAAAAAAATACTCCACTTTAACACTTTCAGTACATAACTATCAGTTAATTAATTTATTTTTTTAGACTGAGGTTACACTAAGTGGCACTACCTCGGCGTGAATTTGTGAAAAAAATGGTTTTAATGTTCTGCAACATTTAAAATAATAAGTTGTAAATTAAAGACTACAAGGTAGAAAATAATTAAAATACAAAATATTGTTACAAAACTGTAATGTCACTTTCCTACCATATTAGTCTTAAGGTTGGAAAGAGAGATTTATAGAGGTTCTTACTAGCTGTCAGGGAATGGAGCCAATGACACCCGACTATGGCGACCATTTTGACGACTTGACGACAAATTTGGCGTTAAAATAAAGATACTCGAAAATACTAGAATTTTCGTCCTATCTCTATGAGGAACAGAGATATAGAGAATGTGCTACATGATTCTATGTGACGTCACATCCTGTCAGAAAAGGTATAAAAACCCGGAGGTGCTGAGATGAGTGATGGTGTTTGGAAAGTATTTTGGATGTGTTTGACTTGTCTTTGAATCTCTATGGAGTTTCGTCCGCACTGCGAGATGATAAGCTGATAGACGCCGAGCGGTACTGAAAGTGTTGTTACTGTTATTATTAGTGATTTACTGTCCGTTTGTGTTGCTAATTTGTACAAGTACTGTTTTTCTTGTTTCCTGTACTTTGTGTTTCCAAAATATTCGATAACAAAGCGTCATTCTCCATTATCCTGCTTGTTGGATTGCTTTCACCGTACACCCACCTGACGATTTTTATACGCCATTATTTTATTACCATTATTATTTTAGTGCACCATTAGAAGTGTGTTTTTGAAAACTGTTTTTATTAAATCTATCACTTTTAGCCTCCTTTTTATGCGAGACATTGATAATAATTAAATAAATAAATTAAACATGCTAACTATTAAGTCATTAAAATTTAAAAGGCAAAATATATTATACATAGTTTAGAGTCTTATTTAAGGGCTAAAAGTTGTTTATACTTTTTAAATCGATTTATTGTGGATTTATTGAAATTCGCTTATCCAAGAAGTTCAAAAAGTCTGATGGAAACTTTTTTGTGATAAGTTAAAAAATAGATGTATGTTCTAAACTTATAACATCATAAATTTAACTCAGCTGAGTTAAATCTACCGTTTGAAGCCTAAGGTAGGATCAATAACAGCAGTTAAAAACTTAGGGTATTTATTGTGTTATTGCCACCCACGTACGGATGGGAGATTGCGATTTGAAGGGATGGATGCATAATGCTTCAATTTTAGATCAATTCACACCATAGCGGGTATCTTCGAAACTCGGCAGTACAATTTTCTGAAAGGTGAGTTCGATGCTTTAGAAGCACATTAATGCTCCCATTTTGTACTCCAGTCAAAGATGGAAAAACAGAAAACCAAAATGGTGTAGTTTTCAAATTTGGCACAGTTGTTGGGGGTAGTGTCTTAAACGACATACTAAAAGTTCCCGCCGGTGGGGGTGCACAGGGGGGTATAGGGAGTTTAAAGGGGGGCTTTTTAAGTTTCTCTTAATTATCTCAAAAACTATGGGCTCTAGCGAAAAACATTCAAATACAAAATTAAACTACACGAAATTTCCTACAAAAAAGTTCTAAAAATGTTGTTTGTAGCGTCAATAGTTTAAAATATACAGGGGGATTCAAAAGTGAATATTTCTAAAATTCCTTATTGGGATGAAAAAATCAATTAAAAGTGCTAAATCAACAAACCGCAGAAAAACCTCGCGCCTATGTAATAATTATAAAAGGGTAGTATTGTATGTGTAGGAGTTGCGGTGGCAAACATATTTGATGAACAGTCATGTCCCCTTCGTCCCCTCACATCCGTTCCCCTTCACAAGTCTTCTTCTATTCGTAGTCCAGTAAACGAATCGTAAATTTTAAAAAGGGTATAGTTTTGAAATTTGGCACAGTTGTTGGGAAGACTGTCATAGACTAA
The DNA here is from genome assembly GCA_013235015.1 of Araneus ventricosus. Taxonomy (NCBI): domain Eukaryota; kingdom Metazoa; phylum Arthropoda; class Arachnida; order Araneae; family Araneidae; genus Araneus; species Araneus ventricosus. Next base: position 15,699 of record BGPR01034991.1, read on the forward strand.
CTATAGACTATATAGAAGATTAAACGATATACTAAAAGTCCCCGCCGGTGGGGGGTGCGGGGGTACAAAGGGGGGATTTCTAAGCTTTTCTTAAACTTCTCGAAAACTATGGGTTTTAGCAAAAAAGCACTTAATTGCAAAATTAAGTTACATTAAATTTCCTGCAAAAATAATCCTAAATTTTTTGTAGTATCAATAGTTTAGAAGATAGAAGGGGATTTAAAAGTGAATATTTCTAAAATTAATTATTGTAATGGTAAATCAATAAAAAGTTCTGAAGCAACCCTCAGAAAAACGCCATGCCTATAATATAATAATTATTCAAGGGTAGTATTGTATGTGTCGAGAGTAGTGGTGGTGTCAGGGGGGATTATAAACCCCTATTTAATGAACAGTCGTGCTTCCTGCCTACCCTCAAGTCCATTTTCCTCCACACACTCCTTCTACTCAGTCTTTTGGTTCTATTAACGCATCAAATGAGTGTATTTAGATAG
>BGPR01034992.1:0-16192 GCA_013235015.1 Araneus ventricosus
CGAGACAGTTGCGCATGCTGTTCGCAATGATTTGTGGCTTTGGAGAAGTGGAGGATGTTCCAGATTTATGGGTGCAGCATCAAGTTTCACTTTGTGAGGACTTTGTGCATCGTTATTCTGAGCAGACTGGACCTCACTATGCACTTGCAGATATTGAGGAACTGCTTACATCCTACAATTTAAGTCTCCAAAAACTGCATCTACCAACTGTAGATTTGCCTGCAAGTGTTTTGGAGAGAGCGAACTTTGATGTTGTGGAAGAGCAGGCTAAAGCTAATAGTTATACTATGCAGTTAAATAGTGAACAGCGGAATGTTGTGGAAATCTTATTAAGTGCAGTGTACAACAACGCTGCAGATACACCCAAGTGTTATTTTTTAGATGGTCATGCTGGGACAGGAAAAGCATTCCAGCTTTGTACACAATACGTAGTAGAGGCGTGTTGCTCTGTTGCATCCTACAGATGTGCTGTCTATTAATGGGGAGAACAGCCTTCTGTTTTTAAAATTCCAATTGATTTAAATGCAACATCTACTTGCAATTTGAAGCCTAATACAAAAGAAGCTGACATGTTACTGAAAACAAAATTAATTGTGTGGAATGAAGCACCCATGACACATGTTCATGCTTTCTTAGCTGTTGATAGACTTTTACAAGATCTCACAAAATGTAAAGAACCGTTTGGGGGCAAAGTCATTCTACTGGGTGGAGATTTTCGCCAAGTTCTTCCAGTAATTTTAAGAGGTTCAAGAACATTAACTGTTGCCAGCTCCTTAAAAAAACACGCTCTTTGGTTGAAATTTCATAAGTTATATCTGACAAAAAATATGCGTGCCCTTGAATCTGAAAGGGATTTTGGTGCTTGGTTGTTGGACATTGGAGAGAAAAAAAGTGGCTCAACGATTCAGTTGCCTTTGCAATGCTACCCTTCAATACAAGACCCTATACATCAATTGTACAGTGATATAGATTTTTCCAGTGTGACCCCACAGGAGCTTAAAGGTCGAGCTATCCTTACTGTTAATAATGAGCTATCCATGGAAATCAACAATAAAGTGTTGGAATTTATGCCGGGAAATGAAACTGTTTATAAAGCAGTTGATATGATCATGAGTGAAGATCCTCAAGATCAATTGACATTTCCTGAAGAATTTTTAAATTTTTTGACACCAACTGGTTTGCCTCCATATGAGTTAAAGTTGAAAATAGGTTGCATTGTAATGCTGTTGAGAAATTTAGCTCCCTCTAAAGGATTATGCAATGGTACACGCCTAATTATCACAAAATTGCAGCAAAACATTATTCAATCAAAATCCATTGATGGTACAGAGACGTTTCTCATTCCCCGAATCCCTTTGATTCCATCTCAGACTAACATGCCTTTCAAATTTAAACGTATGCAATTTCCCATTCGTTTAGCCTTTTCCATGACAATTAATAAGTCGCAAGGCCAAACTTTTGAAAAGATATGTTTGGTGCTCAATGAGCCGGTTTTTAGTCATGGACAACTCTATGTTGGCTTATCAAGAGCACGATCTTTTGAATATGTTTCTGTGGTAGCTCCAAAATGTGAAATATTTAACTGTGTTTATGAGGAAGTTTTCTATGACTGATTGTCAAGTGTATTTTTTTGCACTGCATTTTTAATTTGTTTCAGTGTTGTATATTATTTTATATCTGAGTGGATTGAACATACCTGCCTTGATACAATTTTTTTTGTAGAGCACAGTCTTCAATGTTGTATATTATTTTATATATGAATGTATTGAATATGTATATACCTGCTTTCGTACAATTTATGTTTTCGTAGAGCACGATCTTTCGAATCTGTTTCTGTGGTAGCTCCAAAATGTGAAATATTTAACTGTGTTTATGAGGAAGTTTTCTGTGATTGATTGTCAAGTGTATTTTTTTGCATTACATTTTTAATTTGTTTCAATGTTGTATATTATTTTATATCTGAGTGGATTGAATATACCTGCTTTGATACAATTTTTTTTTGTAGAGCACAGTCTTCAATGTTGTATATTATTTTATATATAGGAATTTATTGAATATGTATATACCTGCTTTCGTACAATTTATGTTTTCATAGAGCACGATCTTTTGAATCTGTTTCTGTGATAGCTCCAAAATGTGAAATATTTAATTGTGTTTATGGGGGAGGTTCTTGATGCTTTCACTATATAAAAAACGGCCCTTTTCAGGGCCAAAAAATTTTATTCCTTCGTTATTAAGGTGAAAGCATTGAAAGGAAATCAGCTTTACTTTGTAAGTTTTATTTGAAGACAAATAAATTTTTTGAGGCTAAAAAATTTTATTCTGTGCTGATTTAAGTTAAAGCATCAGAAGCAAAATAAAGCTGATTCATATATATATATGAAGATTTTAGAATAACTTCTAGGACACACAGTGTCTTCATTATAGCGAGCGAAGCGAGCAGGGTTTGCGTAGCAAACCTGGGAGGATTGCAACGCAATCCTTCTGGGGGTTGGCGAGCTTTAGCGAGCAGGGGGCAGAGCCCCCTAGTATGTTTATATCTTCTCTAAGCTTAAGACTTTTATAATTTTCAGATTTCTAAAACCTTTAATAGCTTGGTAATTCCAGTCCAGTTAACATAAAATCTTTGGTGGTCTCGCCGATTTCGTGTTAACGGGGTTTGACTGTATTTCCAAACAAATTGCTTGGCAGTAAAAAGATTGGACTGCTGAGCAGTGGGTAAATGCCACTTGGTCTGATGACTCAAGATTCAGCCTATTCCAGAACGATGGGCGCACCAGGGTTAGAAGGGAACCTCACGAAACAACGGACCCTTCATGCATAGTGCCCACTCTGCAGGCCAATAGAGGCAGTATTAATGATCTGGGGTTTTTTCAATGGGTCTGGTCTGGGATCAGCAATATCATTCGACAATAAAATGAAGACGCAGCAATACTTAAAAATGATTAATGACCAGGTCCTCCCCTCAATTGATTTTTGCTCTCCGATGAAACAGGCATATTCTAGGACGACAATGCCAAGATCCACAGAGCACTAATTATTCAGAATTGGTTCAGGGAACATGAGGACTCATTTTCACACATGAATTGGCTACCACAAAGCGAGAATCTTAACCCAAGCGAAAATCGTTGGGATATACCGGAACAACAGTTACCGTGTGGTTTGTTTCTTCTGTCGTCAGTTCAGTATGTCGATGACCAACTACTGCAAATCTGGATGACAGTAAGCGCTGAAACCATACAGAATCTTATTGAAACATGCCATGTCGAATGCCCGTTAAATCTGAAACAAAGGTGGTCCAACCAAATATTAAGGTAAGCGACTTTTTCCTGGCCAGATAGTGTATAAAGAAAATACCAGCAGTGATTATTATTTGAGATTTAATTCGATAGAATAAAGATTCCTTGGAAGAACATTTTTAGAAAAATATTAAAATAAGAGCAAAAAAGAAGCAAATCGTTAAAAAAACCCTTTATTACAAAAATGACACAATTATATCAACATAAGATCTTTGATTAAAAACAGATTTCCCAGAATAAAATAAGCAGGTCTTATTGAGGCACTTAACAATGTTGCATAAAATCGAATATAAAGATACTACAAAAAATACAAATATCACGTAACCAATCACAGTTTCAATATTCAAATTCACCAATAATAAATCCGAGTTAATATAATCTCGATGTTGAATGAAGAATTGTACCGAAAGTTTTTCTCAACGGAATTCTGGTGAGTTTATGGTTATGACAATAAGGGAGAATGGAGTATCCATTACACTCTCAGCATCTCACTCGCTCTAGAGTTCTTCACTTGGAGATAACCAAACCACAATAATTACAGAGTGTCCCCAAAGAAAGATTACTAATTTAAAGGGAAATTAGTCATTTTTGCAGGAGTACATAAGGTCGGAAATAAAAAGGGGCGTCGCTCAGTGCTGGTAAGTGGCGCACGGGGCATATTATTTTTTCACCTCCTCATCATATTTAGCTTGAAAAAAGTGACACATACGCATTCATATTTCGCCTCCATTGCCCTCCAAGACCCGCCTCGTCTCTCTATACGCTCATCCCTCCCAGTAGCTACGCCACTGCACGCTGAAGATTGAAATTGCATTGGAGACTACACAGAAGAATAAAAATGCATTGGAGATTAAAACAGGCAACCCCTTCTCTTCGTAGTCAGACCAAAGTCCAGTGGCGTCGCAAGATCGAGAGGCGCTAAGAGTAAAATAATGTTTCTTTGCCCTTCAGTGGCGTAGCACGGTTAAATAGGGCCCAGGACATGGTAACATTATTTCTAAATCCTTTCATATTTGATTTTAAAAATCGATATTGTCGCACTAATATTTTGTCTGCACGGCGCCACCAATTTTATACGCCACTTGCGTCCGTACAGCGAACTGTTTATCGCAGAATAATTAAAAGAAAATAGACCAGATTAAATGTAACACATACAGTTCATGGAATGCCTGTTCACATTCGCACAACTCAGTAATATAAACAACATTTCAAGCTCTACGCAGCATGGAAATTAGGGCGATGTATATAAATATAAAAAGAAATGTTGAAGAATTCAAAGGCCTTGCTATCTACAGAGATACATTGCATCGTAAGCTGTTATTCATGTAAATGAGTTGCAGTGCAATTATGTATTCGTATTTCCTAAAAACCCGTGTTGTTCACTGTATCCAGTGCATTATTACTTTTACCTAATTTTACTGACAAAGAGTCTTCTGCACACCACTCCGCCTTTGTGTTTACGGCCTAATGTTCTACTGCAAAAATGACCTGTCCTATATACCTGAAATACCATTAATGTTTGTTACCCATCTTTTAAACATCCTTTATAACTCAAAACAAGCTCAAAATAAAGCACGGCATTACATCATCATGCTTTAGGGAAAAGATACAGATATTACACAGAGAATCATTTGCCTAATCATATATTGAGCTTCCATTAGATATATTTTATGTTAAAATGCAAATTAAGAACACACAAGTCGCCACAGAAGAAATATCTTCTACATATAATGAAAAGACATACAATATTTTAATAGAAATCTTTTTTCGATAACATTCCGCAGTAAAATATAAATGGGTGTGGATTTATGAAACATTTGATTACATACATATAAAAAATTAATATTAATGATTGTTTTACCATGAAATTAAATGATAAGTTGATAAATCACAATTTATACGTTTAACAAAAAAAGATAATTACCACAAAAAATAAGGTAATTAACATACTGTTTCACAACTAATCATTTAAAATATACACATATTTTCATTAACTTTATTAAAATGATAGGTTTTTCGAGCGTACTTTTTAAAACACTGAAATATTACAAAATTTATTTTTATGGTAATAATTAACCCTAAGAACTATTTCCACCCACAAAACATTTTAAAGCACATTTAACAGATGCACGGTTTCTAAGAAGTGGACATTTATTATTGCATCGTTAAATCATTATCACGCCACGATTCTGTAAAACTAGAAAAAAAGTAACGTTTCTGTAATATGTACCTGGAAACGTATTGCATAAAAAGAATGAAAATAAATCAATGGCAATACATATATAGGCTGTTCTATAGTAGATGATGGAAGCTTTCAAGTGTCTCTAGTAGTTTGGTAGAAAAAATTAGAAATGGAGACTTAATATTTCAGAAATTATTTAATCTGAAATGTTACAATGATTGGTGCAAATGCTTTGGAAAAAATCTATAAACAACATAAGCAATCTTATTAATAATCTTTATTAATTTAAATAAAAGTGTGTTCAAATGCTTGCAATGGTAACGTAAGCAAATGGTTTTCAATCCGTATGCATCCATACATGTGTTTTTATTCTCGACTTAGAAGAAAAGGATCTATTGCACATACTCGCATACAAACGGTTTCCTTTCCGTATGTGTTTGTGAATGTCTTATTAAAAGTGATTGATAAGAAAATGCCTTATCACATACGTCACATACAAACGGTTTCTCGTTTGAATGCGTCTGTAAATGTCTTTTCAAAGTAGAACGTTCAGAAAATGTTTTATTACAAATGTCGCATGCAAACGGTTTCTCATTTGTATGCGTCCTTAAATGAACCGCTAAATGAGGTTGCTGAGAAAATGACCTATTACAAATGTGACATGCAAAAGGTTTCTCTTTTGTATGCGTCCGTAAATGTGTTTTTAAATCCCAAGACTGAGAAAAAGTTTTATTACAAATGTCGCAAGCATACGGTTTGTCGTTAGTATGCATCCGCAAATGTCTTATTAAACTAGCACGCCCAGAAAATGATTTATTACAAAGATCACATGCATGCGGTTTCTCTATCGCATGCGTCCGTAAATGTTTTTTTAAATAAGAATTCTGAGAAAAAATTTTATTACAAATTTCACAAGCATACGGTTGCTGTTTTTTATGCATCCGTAAATGCCTTCTTAATTTTGACTGATATGAAAATGCTTTATTACACACGTCACATACAAACGGTTTCTCTTTCACATGCGTCCTTACATGACCCATTAAATTAGAACTTTCAGAAAATGTTTTATCACAAATTTCACATGCATACAGTTTCTCTTTCGTATGTGTGCATAAATGATTTCTAAAAGTCGATCTATCAGAAAATGCTTTATTACAAAGGTCACACGAATACGGTTTCTCATTTGTATGTGTTCGTAAATGTCTCGTTAAATAAGAACGCCGAGAAAATGTTTTATTACAAATGTCACATGCATGTGGTTTCTCTTTCGTATGTATCCTTAAATGATTTCTTAAAGTCGACCGATCAGAAAATGCTCTATTACAAATGTCGCATACAAACGGTTTTTCTCTCGTATGTGTTCGTAAATGTATTTTTAAATAAGAACGCTGAGAAAATGCTTTATTACAAATGCCACATGTATTCGGTTTCTCTTTTGTTTTTAGCGTTTGTAAATGTCTATTTAAAGTAGGAAGCTGTGAAAAATTTTCGTTACAAACGTCGGATGCGAACGGTTTCTCTATCGCAAGGGCCATTATAAAAGACTCATCAACTCTTTAAAAAATGCTATATCACACGCATCAAATAGATGGCGTTCTTAAATATACCTAGAAATATTGCTCTAAAGCAAAAGCCTTACTGGAAAAGTCGCATGCATACGGTTTCTCTTTTTTATGCGACTGTAAATGCCTCCTTAAATTTTGGCACTGAGGAAAACACTTTAAAACATTACCCACAGGAATGTGGCTCTTCCTCTGATACAAGTAAGAACAAATTCGTTCTGAACAAATACTCTACTTTATTAATCAAACGCGAACAGCATCTCTTTAGTTCCAGTTTGGATATGAATTTCAAGGGATCATACGAACTAATATTCTTTCTGTATACGTTAAGTTTGTCGTCTGCATAAAATAAAAATGTGACTATAGGTTTGTTTGGTGGGAATATCCTTTACTGCTCGAGTCATTGCAAAAAAAAAAAAAAAATGTTCCTTTGTATATGCGTATAAAAATATTGACAATTGTATAATAATAAACAATATTAGATAGTATAAATGAAAAGTTGTAACCACAATATCTGGAGAAACTGTTCCATTTCTTTTTCAAAGAGCTGGATTTAATCTACAATATTTCACATGATGAAGCTTAGATCTGTGGATCTTAGAACAGTCTCACCTTCTTATCACTTTTTTTTCTGTGGTTCTTTTTGTTTGAGAGAATGTAGTTACTCCGTAGCTTTTTTCAGTGTCAGAGTACACTTCGAAATTACACCATTCATCAAGATTCCTCACAATGCGACTTCGGAATCTAAATAAAATAAAATAGTAAATGATGACTGAAATGATAATAGACAAATTTACCCAAAGATTAAAACAAATCTAACCTTTAACTTCATATAAAATTTCACTAAAACTTATCTAAACCTTTAGTAGTAACGAGATCATTCAAACATTATAGAGAACAAAAATTTTTCTAGATTAAATTTTAAAATTCGGGATTAGAGGTGCATTGAGTCTCCATTACGATTACCAGTGTGCCAATTTTCATGGCTGTAAGTGCGAAAGATTCGTCTGGACATCACGTGCACACACACAAACATTGCCCTTTATAAGTATCGATAAGTAACTGTCCTTTCAATTTTAAGTATATACACTTCGTTGAGTATTTAATTTGAACGACCCAAAAAAATATAGAACCATATTTTAGGGGAGGGAGTGGAAGGCTGAATATGAGAAAGTTTCGCATAGAACTTACTCGTTCATCTATTAACACTATTAATTACTACAATCACTTTTGAGAAAAAAAATTTTGAAAGGAAACTTATTTCATTTTTACAACATTACTTAGTTTGAAAAATATGCTTTCAAATTTTTCGTACAAGGTGCTCAATGAAATCCAAACCTTAACTAATGAGCCAGATTGAAATAAATTACATTAGGATGACTTTGTTCAATTATACTTTCAAAGATTATAATTCGAAGGAAAGATTATTTATTTTTTTATGAGTGTGAACATAAAAAAATTGCCCTCGTTAACACAAATAATTCTTGTTTCTCAAAAGGTTACTTTCACTAAATGCTTTTGTCAATATCCAGTCTTCTAAGCGAAATTTGTATGAACAATATCAAATTCTTTAAGGTGTGCTCTTATTAAATACTCAAAAGCAAGAGACTTTTCTGTCTTAAGCTTTTCTGATTCAAAATAAACAAAACTGATTGTTTAGATTTCATTTAGAATAATATATTGTGAACCTGACATTTTAACAGAAGAGTAGATAATGAAATCATCATTCCAAACCGGATAAGAAAAATCCATCCAGTTTTATTTGAATATCCTCTTAAAAATATCAATAATTTATAATACTTTTTCCTTTGTCTTCTAGTACTAGTACATTAAAAGATTTTGGGGACTGAGATTGGTTTTAAAGAATCATTTGGTTTATTAGAAAGAATTTATTTGATAAATCATTGATTAAATAACAAATCAAAATCACTTCATTATAGTTTGTAACAATAAATTTAAACATCTAGAAGTTTGTTTCATGAAAAATTCGGTGAAAATTTACACCAACTACTTTTTTGGTGGTTGATGTTGTCATATTACTATCCCAAAACAATAATAGTTATAATAATTAATTGATAATTAATCACATTACGTGATCAAAATTGTTATAATATTTTTTGTGATTCCTGAAATTATTAAAAAATAGCAGGTCAAATCAGAGTTTATAAAATAACTTAAGATAATCGACTGGCGCAGGGTGGCCAAATATGTATTTTGCGCCATAAAGCACTAACCAAATCAAACCTTACCATGGATATTTTAAAAATTGATGGATTTTTTAATAAATGGTAGGCCTTAGAATGGATTAGGAATAAAAATTCACACAAAAGAGAAGACAAAAAATACAATTACATGAGAATGAATCTGTTCAATTATACTCACAAATATTATAATTGTAAAGAAAGACCATCTGTTTTTTATCAATGCAAACATAAAAAAATATTTTGCACTTATTAACAACACAAATATGTCTTCTTTAGATTTCATTTAGGATAATAAGTTAAAAAGCTGACATTTTAATAGAAGACAACATAATAAAAATAGCACACGAAACAGGGGCAGATTAAGCCTTCTACGAGCCATTAGGCAATGTAAATCTGGAGGGTCACCCCTATGCTTTCCCCAGCTTCCAAAACCAGGATTTAAATTTCATATCTGTATAAGCAGTTTTAAATAGCAAATTTTGGTGAATGAAAGAGTGGAACCATTTAATTAAGAATCACTTTCAAGAGACTTGATTCCAATATTTCAAGTATAAAAAAGCAAAATTAAAATTTAAGTGTAATTTTATACAAAATAGTAAAAGGCAAAACTTTTTTAAAAAAAAAAACAAAATTCTAAGAACTATTTAATTACAGGAATGGGCAATTTTTAAAAAACAGAGAATGCAACATAATTTTTTGAAAACTTATAGAGCAACATAATATAAAACATTCAGAATGTAGGTAATTAATTAGCAATGCTGTTAGAATAAGGTATTATAATTTAAACACCACTTGGTTTTAATTTTAATGAGTTTGAGTGCATGACCTTTATAAATTTAATGAAGACATAAAATTAAATTATTCTAAAAGTACTGTAAGCAATAAATAAATAAATTTTAAAAATCTCGAGACCTTGAGGTCACCTAAACTTGCGGGGCCATAGGCAATTGCCAATTTAATAACCTGGTAATGATCTTAAATTGGCTGAAAAATATCCATCCAATTTATTTTAATATGTTCACACATATAATCCATAATTTATACTTTTTCAGTTGTCTTCTAGTAATGGTATATTAAAATAATTAAATAATACGCATTTTCTATCTAAACTAAAAAAGTAACAGTTTCGTAAATTGTTATTTTCAGTTACAGAGCTTTTACTAAAAGCAACGTTTAGTACTTTAGTGACAGTTCTATAACTAAAAGTACACATGTTTATTACTTTTAGTTACAGAAGTTAACTAAAAGTATTAGAATTCTGTACTCTAGTACTTCTAGTTATTAGTACTACAGTAACGTTGTAGCGGAATTGTTACTTTTAGTTACAGAAATGTTTCTAAGGAAAAGAAACATATAACAGAACAATTATTTTTTCTATTATTACAGCATTTTCACGCCAGTATTCTATAATGAAGCAATAACAAATGCAAATTAGAAGGAAATATGCATCTGTGAAATGTATTCACATACACGTGATGACGTGAATGAGTTAACATGCACCACGAATCTGTCAACTTGTTAATGTTCTGTAAAACCGTTAACACTTTCACAGATTTGTTAAGATTTTCACAACAGATTCACATATGCATGGGTTTCGTTTAGTCTGAATAGTTTGCTAGTAAAAAAAGAAATGTGAATTTAATCATTTAAAAATTATTTCTTTTAAAATTTTATGTTATTATCATTGTGCAAATAATCTTTTTTGAAAAAATCTTTAAGTCATATAAAGGAACAAATATACTCATCATCTTTCGTATGTGTAAGTTAAAGTCTGTTGAAGGCCAGTGGTGAGAAATGCTGTACTTAACATCAAAGGTGTTTATGAATTATTATCTACTAGCTGTTACCCGCGACTTCGTGCGCGAAGAATTTGAATTGTTACTTTTTTTAAATTCACGAATGTAAATGTTTCGTTATATGTAGAAAGGGGAAATTAAAAATTCTGATGGTTGATAATACATAATTGGACGACTAACAGGAGTGTACTGTACATGTGTCTGCTGTTACAGTTAGATAAATTGTTCATATATGATAACACACTTTTGTATACGACGTTTTTTGTTTCACGTTTTTCACCGATGTAGAGGTTTAGTGGGCTGGACACACGCGAACATGCCACATATAGTTACCAACGGAAAAAATATGATTTTTCCAAATGTACGCCTGCCCCTTTGAGTGTCTGATCCTGAGCCTGGCAAATGCTAATTTTAAAGGGAATTGTTACTTTTTGAACTGGATGGTAAATCCTTCCGTATTATCGGAATGCGTAGAATTTAGCACTCTCACCTCTCGCTATGCCAGTCATATCAGTAGCTAGCACGATTTTTGGTCCTAAGTGTGTAATTCGAAACCGTGTGCCATTGCGCAGTCTCATTCATACGAGGTTACGTATGAATAGTTCTGGCACACCGAATTTTAATCTCAGCATCCCTGACAATTCTATGGGGTTGAAGAACTCTACAGGATATGATTTTACTTGTTATTGCCCATTACCGTATCTACAGATAGATATTCTGTAATACATCCCTCCATTTGTGAAGTATATTTTAAAAATTTATCTGACCTAAACTTTCATTAGTCAGTACCAAAATTACCCAATCAACAAACAATCTCTATTCCTCTTATTAGCTTGTAGGGAAGGAAAAACCTTGCTTATCAGTTCCTCTGTACTGTGAACAATTTTGAAAAAGTCCCAATTTAATACACTGCTTGAATCTCTAGCAATCGCCAAATCTATTTGGCAACTGTATCAAGCGCCAAGTTCGAATCAGTTCTTTCTTTAGTAAATAAAACGTTGAATTTCCTGTTCTTTGGGTTTATGCAATCCTTCCTTTTTAAATCGGTTGAAAAAAGTTCTTAAAGCATTAAAATTCGAAATGGAACTATTGTAACTAGCTAAATCGTTTGGCTTAGAATTTAACCGCCAGTGATTATCCAAATCGTTTGGTTACAAATTTAACAGCCAAACAAATCTTGGATGTCGATAAAAAGAGCGATAAATAATTATTTTGGCAACCTTTCCACTAAATTAGGCTTTTATTTTATGTAAACATTGAACGATATTTTCCTTTAGTTATAATTAACTTTAGTTTTTAAATTTTAATCCAAAAACCCTTGAAACGGTATCATATCTATCATTAGTTTTCTGTCCTGGCGTCTATTTTTCAGTTATTATTCCACAAATTAATTATTTATTTCTTTTCTCAGCAAGATCACGTGATGCTTGACTTTAAAAATAAGTTATTTCAAACGCTTGTGCTTTTCCGAATGATCACGTGACAGTTGATTTTGTTTACGCGTTCCTTAAGGATCACGTGACAGTTGATTGAAAAATAAAGCAGTAATCTCCATCGCAAATCAATTGTTAATTATTTAATTGTTATCTGTAACCAAAAATAATGAATTTAACATGATGTCACCTACCCTACGTCCGTTCCTGGGTTTCACGCTACAACTCTGCCAATTTTCATCCAAATCGGTTTGGTAGTTTTGCCGTGAATGCGTAACAAACAGACAGGCACACTTTCGCATTTATTATATTTTATGGATATTTATAAAAATAAGCAAAATTTTCAGAAATAAAGGTGAATTAGTTCAAAGTCTAACCGTTGCCTCGCAACGAAGTAGCTATAAATCTTCGTTATTTCAAAATCCTCTGCACGTAACAAACGTTTGTCAAACGGTACAAAATTAAAAATTATTGAACTTTAAAAACTTAATAACAATCGAAAGGAAAATGTCACAGAAATAAAATTGGTATCATTGAAAAGGTAAAATTTTGAACTTTAAGACGGTATAAAAATATTTTTTGTCGGACAATTTGCTCCGAAGTTACGGCAGAAAAACGGTTTCGGTTAATTTATAATTAACTACCTCTTTAATTAACTTTTGGACTTAGAAAAGTTCATAAGTGTCTTCCCCTTGTCTTAAATAATAAGTGTACAAAATTTGGTTGAAAACAGTCCATTGGTTTAGGAGGAGATGTAGAACATAACCACACAACCACATACACACATAGCCACAGTGACTTTTATTTATATTAAGATGACATGCGTCAGCACATGTTTCTTCAAAAAAGTGGATGAGAAATGTTTCGCTACAAAAATTTTATGAAAACGATTTCTCTTTTGTTATGTGTACGTAAATTTATTTTGGAAATTAAAAATGGACTCAGCAGATAATGATTGATCATAAGCGATATCTCTTTCGCATGTGTACGTAAATGCCTTCATAAAGGACCACGCTGAGAAAAATTTTTATTACAAATATCACATACGTATGGTTTCTCTTTCGTGTGCGTCCGTAAATGTCTTTTTAAATTAAAATTATCAGAAAATATTTTATTGCAAATGTAGCATGCAAACGGTTTGTCTTTCGAATGTGTCCGTAAATGTCTCGTTAAATTTGAATGCAGAGAAAATGTTTTAATACAAATGTCACGTACATACGGTTTCTCGTCTGTATGCGCCCGTAAATGTCCAGTTAAAGTAAAATGGTGAGAAAATGTTTTATCGCAAATATCACGGGCATATGTCTTCTCTTTCGTACGCATCCATAAATGTATTTGTAAATTATAATGACGACAAAATGTTTTTTTACAAATGTTATATGATACGATTTCTCTTTTACATCCATCTGTTAATGCTTTTTTTAATTACGATGCTCAGAATAATGTTCAGATATTATCTTATGCATACGCTTTCTCTTTTTCATGAATCATAAATCTTGCTGATAGGAAAACGTTTGACTATATAAACCCCAGGAGTATAGCTCTTCTCTTGCGAAAAGTAAAAAAAAAAAAAAATCCTTTTTAGAACAATGCGTTCAGAAAAATATTCTACTTTATAAATCATACACGGGCTGCATTTTTTTAGTGTCAATTTGGAAATAAATTTGAAATGTTCATGCAAACTAATTTTCGTTTTGCATTATTGCAAACACAATGTTTGTCCTTTGTACAAATATAAAGATGTGTCTTTAGATTTGTTTGGTGGGAATATTCTTTACTACTTGAGTCATAACATAAAATTTCTCCTTTGTCTGTGCTCAAAAATTACATTAGAAAGAGTAAATGAAAAGTTTTAAACACAATTGCTGGAAAAATTGTTCGTTTCTATTTCGTAGAGCTAGATTCAATCCAAGATATTTCACACGATGCAGCCTAAATGTGTGGATTATAAAAGAGGCCCACCTTCTTATCACCGTCTTTTTCTGTCGTCACTGTTGTTCTTTTAGAGACTGTAGTGCTTCGTAGCCCTTATATTGTCAGGGTACACTTCAAATTTAAACCATTCATAAAAATTAACCACGATGCGACTAAAATAGTAAATGAAATTTTATACACAAGGACACTGATAATAGTCAAATTTTTCCAAAGATTAAAACAGATCTTTAACGTTTAGTAGTAACGAGATCAATTCTCACATACAGGGCGATTAGAAAAGAATGCCTGAAATTTCAAGGGATACATCTCTACTAATAAATAAAGGAGAAAGTCTGTGTTTCTGTCTGTTTGAGGTCTACAGAACAGGCCGTTGAACCTAGAGTAGTAATAGCGAACCCATGACTCACTCATCAGACACCGACCCACGAAGTTTTCTTAAATGACACACGCATTGGTTTTTATAACTTATTTTTTATATCATAAAAGAAAGAACATACAATCGAAAATGCTTAAAAAGTTAAAGTATAAATATCTATGTTCGAATTTATAAAAAAAAATTCTTTCGTTTCCAGTTACGTAGGCTGCTAGATTCAAGGACGGAAAACATGGAATTGGTAAGGAGTATATTTAGAAATGGTATGGGTCACGATGAAAACAAAAGTAAAGGAAGCTAGATTGATAGCACAAAGTTTGAATTCAAATGCCAAGTACGTATCATAAGAAGATCAGACATTTTCACAGATTGGATTCTACGTAATTTTTATTAAACTATTTAATAAATCATAAAATATACTAAAATTTGTGTATATGAATATTTGCAGGGGAATGTAATTTTTTGCGTTGAGTTTATAGAAGAGATGAAAATGTATCACGTAAGGGGACGCAGCTTTGCAAGTTCTGCCAGGGCATAGGATCACCTCGGTACGGCCCTGCGTAGCACAGCGATCTAGAGAATCTTTTCAGAGAAAGTCCAACCGTACTGAGTAAATAGAAGCAGAAGTCGCCAAAATAGTAATTGACAGGTCGGTGCCTCTCATCATATCGTCGCTTATCCGCTTTCTTGAGCGTCCAGGATGTAGTTTCATAAAGCTGTCTAACTATCAGCCTAGTGATCAGCTGTTACTAACAGCATGATTTTCTTTATCGTGTGGAAGAGTACGTCGAGAAGGTAAATATCACTTGTACGAGAAAAGTAGGCTAGAAATCAGTAGATGTCTTGTTTGCCGAATTGCTTGAAGGCGTAAGTCACAAAGGGTAGAATAGTGTCCCTATTTTTGTTCGACGTACATACAAGAATCTAGCAATGTTTTGTTGAGCCTTTCTGTTAAGCCATTCGTTTGCATGGATGGTGGCGATCAGTAGAAGATGAGACGTCGCACAACTAGTGTCTTTTCAAGAGTTTGTAAAGAAGGACCGTCCTCGTCACCTACTCTTTAGGGGCACCCATTAGCACAGTATGGATTTCTCAACTAAAAAATTTTAGCAATTTCTGTTACTTCAGCTGTCGAATTCAGCGAAATAATCTACAGGTGAGAGGGTCGTCGGAAAAGGCCCCAATGTTAATTCGGAAACACCGGGTATTTGTTAACAAGAAAAAACTTGGCGATTGACCCTTTTTTCGTTCTCATTTTGGAAATCCTCTAAAAATGCCATTTTAGTTTCAACTTTTAGTGATACATCAGGTATTCACAAAAGAATATGGACGTTTAGTTTTACTGACCGACTGTCATTATTCTACACAAGCCCAGTCATACAGTAATCAGTTAGACAACCCGCTTGAA
>BGPR01034993.1:0-16192 GCA_013235015.1 Araneus ventricosus
TTGACCCTCGAACCACGTCTTGAAAGCTATTTGAAACCACGTTTTACAAGTCTGAGAACGAGAATATCGGAAAACGCCCCCAAAGCCTCGAACCAAGCCAGAATTGGAAAAAACGCCCCCAAAGCCTCAAACTAGATACAACGAGTCTGAGGACAAGAGTTGATCCCAAACCACGTTTGACACGTCTGAGAACGAGAGTTTGAGAAAACGCCCCCAAAGCCTCGTCTCGAGAGCCATTTGAAACTACGTTTTAAGAATCTGAGGACAAGAGTTTGCAAAAAGTCTCGAACCGCGAGGATATTCAGAAATCACGTTTGAGAAAACGCCCCCAAAGCCTCGTCTCGAGAGCTACGTTTTAAGAATCTGAGGACAAGAGTTTTCGGGAAGCCTCGAACCGCGAGAATATTCAGAAATCACGTGGTGTGAAACGAGTCTGAGGACGAGAGGAGGCAGTGGCCGCCCTCGTGGCACCGTCGTCACTAAAGGGGGGTTTGGTTCAAAACCGGAGGGGTACCGGTGCTCATATATTTTTTTGACCGACTGTACTGAAGAGCTCTTCAACATCTTAGAATTGTCAGGGCACCTTCCGACAAGCCAAGATTGAATCCGGGTGCCAGTACTACTAATACGCAACCTCGATATACCGAGACTGCGCAATGGCACACGGTCGCAAATTGTACACCAATTTCCAAACGTCATGAAAGCTACTGTTATGACTGAGATAGTGAAAAGAGAGAGCATTTTAATTCCACGCCTTCCGATAATGCCGAAGGATTTGTCATCTCAGTTCAGAAGGCAACAAATCCCTTTAAAAACATCATTTGCCAGGCTCAGGGCCAGATACTGAAAGTGGCAGGCGTACATTTGGAAAAACATATTTTTCGCATGGGCAACTATATATGGCGTGTTCACGTTTGTCCAGCCCACATAACCTCTACATCCGTGCAAATAATGTGGTATACAAAAGTATATTAGAATAGATAAACAATTTACATAGCTATAACAGCATACATGTACAGTACACTCCTGTCAGTCGTCCAATTAATTATTATCAACCGTCAGAACTTTTCCTTTCCCCTTTCAAAATGCAACAAAACATTTACATTCGTGAATTAAAAAAAAGAATGATTCAAATTCTTCGCGCACGAAGTCGCGGGTAACAGCTAGTAATATAATAAATGCGAAAGTGTGTCTGTCTGTCTGTCTGTCTGTCTTTCTGTCTGTCTGTCTGTTTGTTAAGCTTTCACGACCAAACCACAAAACCGATTTGGATGAAAATTGACAGAGTTGTAGCTTGAAACCAGAGAACGGACATAGGCTAGGTGAAATCACGTTAAATTAATTATTTTTGACTACAGATTAAAAATAGTTAACAAAGAAAGCCCACTGACTCCGCGATTCGCGATGAAGATTTTTATTTTTCAATCTATGTCACGTGATCCGTCAGGAATGCGAAAACATGTGAAATAAATTATTTTTTAAATCAACTATCACGTAATCCTTTTATCCGCTGTAACTTCGGAACAAAGTGTCCAATACAAATTATTTTTATACCGTCTTAAAGATAAAAATTTTACCTTTGCAATGATATTAATTTTATTTCTGTGACATTTTTCATTCAATTTTTTATTAATTTTTTAAATTTTACGTGCAGACGATTTTGAAATAACGCAAATTTATACCTACTTCGCTGCTAGGAAACGGTTAGACTTTGAACTAATTTATCTTTGTTTCTGAAAGTTTTGCTTATGTTTATAAATATCTATAAAACAAGGCAGAAATTACATGTATCTGTCTGTCTGCCGGTCGATCGGTCGTTCACAAGAACTCCTCCTAAACGGTGATCGGTAGCGACATGAAATTTACACACAAGGTGCTATTTTCAACTTTCAGAGTTAATTAGTTCTTAAGATATTTAATTAAATAACGAACATTAGCCGCTTTTAAGCCTATTGCTTAGACGTTTTTTGCCAATAACTTCCGAAATCTTTATTAGACAACAATTATTTTTATGCCATTTAAAAGACCAGAAAATGATCTTTTTAATGCTATTAATTACATTGCGATGAAATGTTTTCTCTGATTGTTATTAAGGTTTAAAAATATTTTTGTAACGTAATTTCTAACAAGTCTTTTTATTCTTATAGAAATAAATTCAAGCGAAATTACTCTTTCGCGCGCGGGCTTCTGCCAGTGTTAAAGTTAATATAAGAAAATATTGCTTTCTTTGACCATTAACAACAAAGGAGACTTTACACTTCCGGTTTCCTGTTGTCCTTGCATTTGCAGCTTTTAATGCGGTTACACAGTGATCCAATGACGTTAGTGAATTATTCTCTCGATGTTTTGTTTAAATTTCACAATGAGGTATTACAAAACATCCATCTGTAGATACGGTAATGGGCATTAACAAGGAACATCATATACTGTAGAGCTCTTCAACATCTTAGAATTGTCAGGGCACCTTCCGACAAGCCGAGATTGAATGCCGCTGTGCCAGTACTACTAATACGCAACCTCGATATACCGAGACTGCGCAATGGCACACGGTCACAAATTACACACCAAGGTCCAAACGTCATGAAAGCTATTGTTATGACTGATATAGGGAGAAGAGAGAGTATTTTAATTCCACGCCTTTCCGATAATGCCGAAGGATTTATCATCTCAGTTCAGAAGGCAACAAATCCCTTTCAAAATGTCATTTGCCAGGCTCAGGGCCAGAAACTGAAAGTGGCAGATGTACATATGGAAAAACCAAATTTTTCGCATGGGCAACTATACATGGCGTGTTCACGTGTGTCCAGCCCACACAACCTCTACATCCGTGTAAATAATGTGATATACAAAAGTATATTAGAATAGATAAACAATTTACATAACTATATCAGCATACATGTACAGTACACTCCTGTCAGCCGTCGAATTAAGTATTATCAACCGTCAGAACTTTTCCTTTCCCCTTTCAAAATGCAACAAAACATTTACATTCGTGAATTAAAAAAAAGATTAATTCAAATTCTTCGCGCACGAAGTCGCGGGTAACAGCTAGTGTATAATAAATGAGAAAAATTCCAAATAGCGCAAAATCTCCTACTCTATTTACAATGAATGCTTTGACATGTAAACGATATATATAATGCAGGTACGCATTTACTTGCTTTAATTAATGATGTGCTCGATTTTTCTAACAATAGAGAAAGTGAAGCTTAACCTGAATAAGATAATAGATTCTTGTTTAAATATGCTATCACCTAAACTAAAAGAAACAGGAAAATCTCTTAGTTATATGAAAAGAACTAACAGTATTTCGATTATTTCATCTAGTACTAACAATTTCATCACGCTCTTCTTTAAAAAGAAATTGTAGAAGGTAGTCGCTATCAAGGCGCAGGAATTAAAGAACATGATAAGATAAAATAATCAGATTCAGATCCAGAAGAGACTTATGTGAAAGCATAGAAAGATCGATTATTTCATCTAGTTCTAACAATTCCACAGAAATAATATATAGGATAATACGGCTGTGTTGATTAAGTCGTTGACATTGTTGGCAATTGGCATTGTTTTACTCCCTCTTCCCGCCAATTGTCTGGGTGGTGGCGGTCACTATAGCAACTGGTTATGTTAGATAGTTCCATTTCGAACAAGATGAATCCGACGGATGCCTAGGTTTTATTTTATTCTTGGCGCCAGTTTGTGGAGGGAAAAAACTAACCCTATAACTATTAACTATATAGAAAATTTGCTATAAAATGCACCAATGTAACAAACTTGAATTAACTTCTACAGACTTGAAATGGATTTCCCGCACGGTAACTTGTTTCTATAGCGATCGCCACCATCCAGACAACTCGGCGGGAAGGGATCTCGTCGCGGACAGACAGAAATATATACGACGACTGAGATTCATTCTCTTTTATTTTATAGGACTATATTATGGGGACATACAGCTGTTAAACCTCGAAAATTTTTAATTTTATGAAAAGAATATAGATTATTTCCTAGTCTTTTCTGAACAATTTAAAACAATCCGCATTAAAAAATTCCCATAATTCTGAAAGTTATGAAGGAAAATATATCAGCTGTTCAACGTAAACATCGAAAATGGCCATATCTTGAAAACGCCATATCTCAAAACGTGTTTTGTTGATATTGCGCGCACAATATCTCAAGAACTCTTCAATATTTTTACTCCAAATTTTTACTGAATATGTATTGTGCTATTTTCTACAAATTGAACCACAATTTTTGTACATATTTTCTCCAAAGAAGTGTTTTGGGGGTAAGAAAAGTTGAAATTTTAACTATTTTCAGCATTTTATTTTAAATTGGTATATAAAATAGAAAATAAATTTAATGTTAATAAATTGTGGTTCAGTTTCTTAAACAGACTGTTTGGATTACTTAGATACCCAAAATATTGTGTTTAGACCAATATTTTATCCGTAATCATGCGCGCAAGGTGACTATCTCATTTTTTCACCAAAAAATTATACTCATATTTATTCCTCTCTCAAATAAATACATACCAATAAAAAGGTTTGAAAATGTGTGTACTATAAAAGAAAGAACAGATATTTCTTATATAAACCAGCGGGAGTGGTCTCCCCTAAACTTTCTCGTATACTTTCTAAGTGGAGATTCGTCAAAATCTCGAGTTCGAATTTTTTTGACGATTACAATACTTTCTCTTTGTATACTTCGTATACGAGAAAGTAAAACAAAAAAACAAACAAACCTGAACTCAAATATTTGTTGCCACGTTTCAGAAAAATATTACTTTGAAGCAGGTGCGATAAAATAAGCAATGCAATGAATACTAAAGCGAAAATTCTGCTTTGGAATTGAATTCCCAAGAAAACAATTTATACTACCACAACCGTAACTATTGCAAAAGCGTGTGAATGAAAGATTTGCTGAAATAATGAGATCGGTTTGATTTACAACAATAAAAAAAATGTTAACAATTAGATATCTCTCGATTTATAATACGAGTTGATTACCTTGCGAACATTAACATCTTCAAAACAGAATGCAAAAAAATGAACATTTATTTGGTCACGATTTCAAAAAATTGCCATAAGTCATAAAGCATATAGAAGAAAGAAACCAGACACGTCCTCGGTTCTCTGAATCCACGATGAGTATTGCTCAAAATGGTATCCGTTAGCCACTACATAGCATTTGCACTCTGACTGGATTCTCGCTTCGCTCAAGATTCTCACGATGCCATATAATGTTGAAAAATCACAATCAAAACAAATGTTCATTTTTTACATTCTGTTTTGAGTATTTATGTCGGGGTAAAGATATCTCTCGTACCAAATCGAGAGTTTCTGCCAACTTTCTAATTGAATGTTTTCTAGTATCTTTCACCGTTTACGACATTAAAATCTCTAATTCCAAAATTTGCCAATAGATGGCGTTGTAAGTTGTCTCATCGAGTAGCGCATAGCCTTTTATTATACCTAGACACCAAAATCCTTTAAGGCCCGGAACTTCGTCACCCGTTTAGAAGCTACTGCGTAACGGATATAAGTGGAGCTGTGTATAATGCTGGAGTAAATACTAAAAAAATAATGCAATGATAGACGAACCAACTTACAATATTGTCATACGATGTTTCAACTATGTCGAATCAGGCTTTATAATCAGGTGTGTGTTGAAACCTCTAGAAACGCACTATCTAAGAGAGAATAAATCGGAAGGCGTATGTGCAACACCCATCTTCTGCCTTCCCTTCTTCTTACTAAATATCCGAATCTGGAGCACCCGCTTCGAGAGCGAACGTCCTAAACTCCGTAAGCGGCTCAATCTCATGATACACTTTTACGCAAGTCGAATCTGATTGGCTAATCGGATCATGTCATCGGTCACATGGATTTCGTCAATATTCCAGTAGCTTTTTTCGATTTTGAATGTGCGTTTTATTTTTTTTTTCAATTACAGTTTATGATTTTTACGTTTTCAAATGTCGAAAGTGAAGCTACGAGGTCTCTGCTTTACTGGAAAGCAGAGCCGTTGATGCTTCTTTATAAATTAAAAAAAAATTGCTCAGTAATTAATTTCGATGCCGTAGGGTATCGCGTGTTACGCAATCAAAAGGTCATGTGAGCTGATAAACCAATCAGATTGTAAATTTGCGTAAGTGGTGTATTATGGGATTGAAACGTCTGATTAAACCTGATGTGAAAGTCACCTCGTCAAAACTTTCTTGTAACTTTCAAACGGGATACGCTTGCACAAAATCCCTCTCAGTCATTTCTTTCTTCATAGTGAGTCTCATTAGTATGGTAAAAATGACGTGTCCACTCTCAACAGTTTCCTAATCTTTCGCTAACTAGCATAAATCCAAAAGTAGAATTATGAATAATGTTTAGGTTCCTGCTTTTTTCATGAAATATTATTTGACCAGAAAAGCTCTTTATTATAATAGTTAAAATATTTTTTCTTTACTAAAGCTTCAGATGGTAAAATGGAAAAGCTTCCTCCTTAAAATGTCAAAAGCAACTGATTATCGTACATGTGCTGAATTTATGTTTAATGTTTAGCTGTTTTCGGAGCTGAAATAGAGTTATCCGAATGAAAATAAATGTGGATCCAACAATCAGCTTGATACTCCACCTTTGGTGTCCAGATAATATATATTTCTACACCTCGAGCTTGGAAATTTCATACAAGGCTTTGTAATTGTTTTCCTAATGAGAAATTCTGATGAGCTTTAAATTTATAATTTGCATTAATTTCAATATTTGCAAAATGAATTAGTCCATTTAATAATTTACTCCTCGATATATCATCCTTGCAGTTTTCAGTATTAAACGAGATTTTATTAAATTCCGTAGCTCAAATTAATTTGAATTAATTGCCATGGAGACGTGATATATGAGTCGATCCACTTTTAATGCTAGAGCACATATTGCATTTTGGTGATTTAAATGCAAGACGTCGCAGTAAAGCATGCGACAACATTTAGTTTGACTAGTAGTTCCTGATTAGTAGATCTAACTCCCCTTCCCTCCTCAAAAAAAAAAAAACTATTAAGATCTGTTCTTCATCAACGCAGTCTTTAGAGGTTTCATTAATTCTTTTCCTCAAGTATGAATTATTTATTAACGCCATTACTTTATCGTATTGAGAAAATTACAATTAAATGTCTGTCTTCTTTCAGTATTAAGAAAATTACAATTTAATTGTCTGCTTTTATGAGTATTTAAAAATTATTAACCAAATGTCTGCTTTATCAGAAAAGAAGGATACAATTAAATGTCTGCTTTTTGTCAGTATTAAAAAAATTACAATTAACGTCTGCTTTCATCACCAGTATTAAGAAAAATACACCAGCGTCTGCTTTTGCCTGCATTAAAAAAATTACAATTAAATGTCTGTTTAATTAGTATTAAGAAAAAATACAATTAAATGTCTACTTCTTTCTCAGTATTAACAAAATTAGTAATTAAAATGTCCGTTTTTTCTGAGCATTAAGAAAATTATAATGAAATGTCTGTCTTCGCAGTATTGAAAATTACAATTGAATGTCTGCTATAATGAGATCATAACATAACCAATGTCTGTTTTTATCAGAAAAGAAGAATACAATTAAATGGTCTGCTTTGGCTGTATTAAGAAAATTTCATAACTTTTAAATTTGTCTGCCTTTCTCAGTATTAACAAATTACAATTAAATGTCTGCTTCTTCTGAGTATTTAAGAAAATACAATGAAATGTCTGCCTTTCGCAGTATTTAAGAAAATTACATTTGATTTGTCTGCTGAGTATCGAGCACTAAGTAAATTTAGATAACCAAATGTCTGGCTATTATGAGCATTAAGTAAAATTACTACTAAATCGTCTGCTTTGTCAGTATTAAAAAATTGGCAATTAAATGTCCGTTTTCATTAGTATTAAGAAAAATTGCACTAAATGTCTGCTTTGTCAGTATTAAGAAAATTACAACTAAATGTCTGTTTTATCAGAAAAGAAGAATGCATAAATTAAATGTCTGCTTTTTTGTCAGTATTAAGAAAATATACCTTCAATGTCTGTTTTATAATAACAAATACTATATTAAATTTTATTTATTGTTATGAATATTTTTAAAGTACGTGTGCATGGAGTTCCTGTTTAGGTAGAATCATTAAAAAAAGCTGAACATTTGGCATGGAGCGGAACCATTTAAATGGCCACTCATCTTGAAACGCGCTCGAAAAATAAAAAAATTTATTCAAGTCGTTTTCACGACTTCAAGGAACAGTCGGAGTAATCAGAGACTGAGTACAAAACAAATTCTACAGACAAACAGACGAAATGCCGAAGGGTGGACTTATAACGGACGTCGATTCGCTCGATCAATAATATGAGTAATTAGGTTGGTATGTGATTGCAACTATTGACTGTAATCAGTCTGATTAAGATAATAGAAAAAGTGTCGAAGATCACAATAAATCAGATTTTATCAAAATTTCAAGGAAAATCTGATTTTCATGCGAAATAAATTAAATATTAAGCATCACTGATTACCTTTTCAAGTCAAGAATTTTTAAAAATATATTCAAAAGATTCATACGAATTACCAGATCGTCTTAATATCTGTAGTTCCCTAACTTTGCATGGTAACATCTAAAAAAATCGCATTTTCAGGGTTTCTTTCAAGAACCCATTTGAATTGTTTCAAAAATTCCATCGCAAGTCTAGCAAAGAAATAGAAATATTCTCAGCATGGCGCTGACTCATTATTTCCTTTCTGGTTTTTATGGTGGCTAGAAAACCTGGGAGTTTGTACTAAATGCCAGGTTTTTTATGCTTTACATCAGTTTTTTTTAGGGGAAAGCTTTTGATTTTATTGCATTGCTTTTTGGGCCGTGCTTCGTCGGTATATTGCTTTGATACTTTTTTTCCTCCATTCCTTTCTCGGATTTTATTTTTATTTTTTATTTTGCATCGCTTGACAGTAATTCATCCATTCTATTCGTTATTTTATTCTTTCAATAAAAGTCAGTAATCATTGGCTAGATTCTCGTTTATGATTTTTTTTATCCTTAAATGTCTGTTGTTTTAAACAAATATATCCAAATTTTGTCTTCTAAATTATTGAGAATAAGACTGAAGCTCTAATGCCTGTTACTGCCAGTAGGATACATATATTGGAAATATTTACTAAATCAATTTATAACATATAGATGGCAGCTTGATAAAAAAATAAATTGATATTTTTCAATTGAGGCCTCACCCTTTTTCGTAGCTTTGATTGTACGCCTAGAATAACATATTTTTGTTCCTACAATGCTGGTTAAATTTCATATCCTATTATTTGTTCTTAAACTCATCCGTGTTTGACTCTTATCGAACTCTATCAAGGATTTTTTTTTTCCAATAAAGCTAATCTGTCGTATAGTACATAACTGTCTTTTTACCCAAACCATACTTATACAAAATAGTATTTTTAAGATTTTCCCATGTTTTCTATTTTTCATTCATGAGCAGTTCAACATACTTTGCCATAATTTTTAAAAATCACTATTATAGTTAAATGAAATTTTGCAATTTCAGTGTAATATTACAGATTGAATTACGAAATCTTTTTCCTACTTAGAGGCAAAATCAGTGCGAATTGCCAATGGCCGTTTTTATTAATCAATAATGTATTATAAATAAAATCTAATGATACATATCTCTACAATTTCTAAAAGCATTCTGGATGTACGTGTAAGGCTGGGTGACTCGCCGTATAAGAAAGGAAAAAATTCAGATTCGTTTTAAAACACTGCACAATATATGGTAGATTCTTTATAGGAAGTCTCTATTATCAAGTTCTCAGAATACGACTTCGTAAAGGCTACGATCTTCACCCGATCTGCACCCTAGACCAAGACCATTCCTTTCCGTTATAATATATATATATATATATATATATATATACCTATTATATAATATAATAATATATACCTCTCTAACTATGACTTTTTATATATGAACAAAAAAAACAAAGTTAACAAGACACATCAAAATACCATCTACAATTCATAATTTCAAACAAAAAATAATTAATCAAATAAAATCTAAGAAATTGAAAATACTATCATACTAAGAGCAAACAAGTGACGAGAAGTGAACACTTTAAGTCACCTATTATACAAAGACTCTGCTTATAAAACTATGAAAAGGCAATCCTGTAGTAGGAATTTTCAACTAAATAAAATTAATAGGCTCTGCTTTTTGGAAGAGCATTAGCCAAGTTAAATCAATTTTTGCTGTAGCAAACCATTCTGTTAGTAAGATTGTAATTGAAAAAAAACAGACAGGGTAATTTCCTAAAATGAAAAGAATTTGAAATAAACACAAAGTATCACCCTACTCTAAAGATATCATCACTATATGGAAATAACTAAGAATTAAATCTATGAAATACAACAATATATTGATAATAACATGTCAACCAAAATATCACTCTATTCACTAAAATGGTCAATCAGCATTTTTTCTTGTCATACTTCCATCACTTTACTTGCTTCTGTATTCTTGACTTCTTTCCAAATAGTCACTCTTTGAAATCCAGATTGCATCACTTTTATCTAAGAAATTACCAATACCTACTCTTCATTAAACCTGTCCAAACTAGATAATATCTGATATAATAATTGGAACTTCTCATGCAATGATTCAAAGTTAGTAAAGTCTGCCAAATAATATTCAAACTATTATAAATTAACAGTTTGAAGAATTACACAGTAATAGATTTATAGATTCTGTCAATAAATACATTATTAAAATTTCTGATCTATAAAACACTTAATTTAGTGTATGATAAATTACGAAAATAATATGATTCTATTAATATCATTTGACTTATTTACCAAATATATATCGACCTTATGAATTTATCTAAATCTTGTAGATGAGTTTCAAATTTATAACATACCGAGGCACTGATTAAGTAATTCAGAAACTTAAACTAAAAGATCAATCTCTCTAAACATAATATAGAATCTAGACTTACTCTTAATACCATGATCAAAGGGTTTTGAATAAACTAAGAATCTAAATATTCTATTGCTATATAAGACACTTAATTAATGTAGCAGATTCCATATGACCAGGTGCAGAATATGCAGAATAAAATCATGTCTTAATTCATAATATATCATTGTACTGTACAAAAATATGCTCAAGTTTAAATTTTTTTTAGCTATAGATAGTTCGTGAAACTGAAAGGACGCTAAGATCATGATATCCAAAAGACATTGTTTCTAATTGGGTTGAGAAAATATGCGTTCTAAACTGCTGGTTCGTTTCAGTTTGCTCCATGTATATATATATGTCAAAACTCACTAATTTAATATTTCAAATTCAATATTATATATTTAAAGTTTATGTATTCCAAAATCACTTTTCCCAAACTCAGTTTCTGCTTATTTCGCTGAGGTATATTAAATCTCTGCCTTGCATAGTTTATCTAAAGACAGTATTTTACCGTCTTCACGCGCAATACTTAGATATATTACGCATTTCTCCCCTAAAAACATTTACTAAATATACAAATATAGCTATTATTCCCCTTCACTTATGACTACATGTTCATCTGCTTAAATCCTCTAATCTGAAAAAAAAAATAGATATTTGTTCACTTTTTTGGCTTAAACTTTAAACGAAGATGTAGCGTACATTCCGTCACTCTCTCCGATAATAAAATGAAATGAATTCAACTGGCCTGTCTTTATTTTAATCGACTACAATAACGAATATATTTTAGAAATATATAATGTTTCTGCCCATGTTATCTTGGGAAAACGATAACTTGATTAATTTTGACTTTTTTAACGCTGGAATATGTCGTGATAATAGTGGGAGTTCGTACAAGGTTATCCAGCTTAAGTGAACGATGGGAGGTGAATTTTCATTTCCCCACTTCCTTTTACAGTTGAATATAGAAAGAAAATTCAAATTAGGCGAATTATCTCCTTGTGATAACAAAACGATTTTTGCGTGTCAACTTTTGATACCTGCATTTCCTTAGAAGTTGAGCTGGTGGATTTCCCCTCCCACAAAAGTGCATTTCACCTGATCCATATTACCCCTTGTTGGAAAGCTCTCATTTGCAGTTTCTTTCAACTCCTCTCTTCTTGCTGCTCTTATCCCATGAAAATAAAGGGCGAAATGTCTGTTAATTATCTTCTGAATAAAGAATTGCCCTTGCTTTCCAGCTTGCCAACGGGGATTTTTTCAACATTCTTTCTCTAAAATTTCGTATTCACCAAAACTGAAAGTTTTTTTCTGTTACCAGGTCAATTACTTATATTAAAATTAATGATAAAATAAAAATAAAAATACATTTTCACTTGTTAGCGCATGTCAAGTAGTAATATGATGGTAATAACTCAGATACGCAAATTTTTTCACTTCTCAACCAGCAGTTAACAATTATAACAAGTCAAGATCTACTCAAGTCGCCCTTCATTGCTCTTCAATTACTTAAATCCAACATATTAATCTCAACTTTAAAAGCATAAAATTAAGTTCGTTATGATTGGAGATGACACTGTGGAGATTTCATGTTTCTTTTCTCCTCCGAAGTTGGCAAGAAATTTTTACCCCTAGGGCGAAACGTTTTTTTTTTTTTTCGCTCAGTTCAAAAGCGGATAGTCTGTATTTATAGTATAAATATGTTTCTTGTGTATTGCTAAAGTAATAAAAAAAATGAATAAAGAGCTATTTTTTCATTTATTATGGAGATTGGGAATATAAGTTCATCTCGTATGAAAGTTTGAAGTCAAAAGAGAGGAAAATCCTGTATTCTCTCCAGATAGGGATTAACATATAGACACGTGATCAAAGTGAAGGGAATATTAGCTATTTTTCGTAAATTACCGAAGTGTTTAGGGAAAAGTCTGCCATGTCTTTCTGGGGGCGTGAAAGATTAAAATATTCTTTATATATGTGCCAAACGTTGAGATTTAATAACCTCCAGCGGGGAAATAACGAAACTAAGTTGAAAGAGTGTTTGGAATACATTAGTATTATTAAGATTTTAAATATATGATATTAAAATTTAAGTAAAAAAATTAAGGAGATTATTCATGTATATCTTCTTAAAACCATGATAAATATCTCTTATATCAGAGATATAATTAAAAAACAAAAGATAGGTTCATTCACTTTTTAAATCTAAGTTTTTACTCTGAAAGCTAAAGACAAATAATTGAGCACTCGGAGGGTTAAATACCCAAGTTTTATTTCGACGTTAAACTTTGAATTGTTTAATATCTAAAAGCTTTCGATGCATGCATTAAAGCAGAAGTATAAAATAATCTCCATTAATATAAAATTTCTTATTTTACAAAAAAAGTAAAATAAAATAAAGAATTTAAAGAAATGACATTTCATTCGAATAGGTATATTAAAGTGTTAAATTTCATCTTCACAGTATAAAGAAAATAATTTAAAGTCTTTTGTAGCAATATAATTGTTTTCTCTTTATTTTAAGTTTTATAATCTAAAAAAAATCTGAGGCAAGTGAACTGTCTGGAGACACTGAATGCAAATAAAGCGATAGCAGTAACTGGTACATTTAGGGTGTGCTGTGTCGATTTCAGATGCGAATAATGTAGATGACGAAAATTATATTTTCGGCCTGGAAACCAAAAAAATAAATGATTAAATAGACTACGAATGAAATTCAGATAAGTGTTCTATAATTATTAAGCACTTGTTTTCAAGCTAACGAAACTGTACTGAAAAATGTTACATGATTAGAAAATAATGTCTATATATATTTCTGAATAGATTGATAGAAGTTGAGGATTTTATTTATTCACCTTTCCTACACTCTTGTCAAAATTTCTTTTCATACATGATGTTCAGGCCGGGTTTATATTTTTTAAGTCGTAGTCAAGGCACAAAGGTCTGGTTTCTGGCCGAAGGTTCCATGCTAAACTGACTTCACCGATGAACTTCAGTGTAAACAGGTGTGGTGGACTCTCAAATCTGTCGAGGCAAATGTTCTCAAACTGGCTTTGATGGAAGTTTGAGAGTGATGGTCAAACTCGTCATCAGAATCACTTCTCAAGTTCGTCTCCCTCCACCCTCGTTAAAATGTCAGGTCTGTCCCATAGTATGTCCATCTCCAAGAGAAAACCCTGAACATGGTGCTCTGGAGACGAGTCGAAGAAAGGAGGGAAACGGGGTATAAAATCACTCGCAACATTTGGCAAACTAAGCGCCGTTAGGTGGAAACTCGTTTTCGACCTAAGTAACAGCGAAATGGCCTTCCGCCGGTTCATTCCTGCGCCACAAATGAAAAAAATCCTTTCTTCACCCCAAAACGTGGAATATTCCTGTTTCCATACGACGCCACCGGTCATGTTCAGTGTCTGGTTTTCTTGGTAGGACAGTAGTAGGTCTTAATATAATCAGCAATGCCCTCGTCATCAACAAACTAACTGCTTCGTATTTATGTAAGCCCAACTCAAACTAGACTCCTGTAGCTTTCAAAAAAGGATGTACGTGTAACTAATAAACTAAGCCAAAGCACAATTCCGCCCCTCCTAAGATTATAGTATGTATTTTTTTAAATTTAATATATAACTTGTTTATTTTTAAAACATATGAAGACTTACTAATGATCTACAGACAAAATAAAATAATATAATTGAATTAAAGCAACTACTTTTAGTGTATTAGTAAAACTGTGTTTAAAAATTGATTTATTAAAATTTGTATTACGAGGAACTTAAGTCCATTAGTTAATATTTGTGATATAGAAAATGCACTGCGAGAGCACGGAACTGAGTAGGAACAGCGCATTTCAAAATATATATATGGATATAATCAGATTCATCCCTCAGCATATAAAATATATGTCTACCTGACCTTCAAACTAAACTTAAATAATTCAATATAAATAGCTTAGTTTTTTTCGGAGAATTTGTGCTGGTCAATGAATTACTTCAAATAATAATTTAACTATTTGCACTCTTATGTTGATTGACAGACCTCGACATTCTGAATGAAATATCTTTTTTAACATTCTTGTAATTGGATAGCGCTATTATAAAGCACCATATAAAGCAAAACACAGATTAATTCTAGGAATTGGAAAAAACTAATAGTACTTATTTTCAGCTTCCTGAAGGCCAAATCAACTTACACTCACACGTATAATTATGCATCTTAGTATCCTTCGAAGTGCAACAAGGTTAAAATTACTGAAATTTCCGGTGAGATTTGTATCTGAATTTTTTCAATCGAGATTTCACGCGAATTTCTTAAAACCAAAAACTTAGTCTAAGATAACTCTAATTAGAAAGTAAATAGCTAAAAGAACCTGTTATAAGATGTTACTTTTAAAATATTGTAATATGATGTAAATGAGAATGATTATGGTACTAAGTTTAAATATCGTTAATTCTTACTTTTAAACTGAGTTGAATTATTTTCTGTTTGAAATATTGGATACAAATTTAGTTTTCTGCTTTTATTTTTCAATCGCTGGAAAATTCCTGAGTTTGAGTCTTAGAATTGAAGAACTAATTAAATCTATGTAGATTCAAACTATTAATATTTTTAAGGAATTAAAATTTCCTTTACCATTAAGTCTGTATAAGGACATACGACTCTAAACCCAAAAAATGGGAAGAAACTGTCAAATTGATACATTATTCTCTAAAGTAATGACTCAAAAGCTCACTTTTAATTCTCTAAGCGAAGTATACAAAGAGAAAGTTATTGTAATCGCAAAAAATTTGAACTCGAGATTTTGACGAATTTCCACTTTACACCTCCTGAGTCCGAAAAACACAATTTTGGAATTTCTTTGTGTCTGTGTTGTCTGTAGACACGATAACTCGAAAATTATTAGAGCTACGGGGATGAAATTCTGGTATGTGGTCTTTAAACATAATTTGTAGGTTTCTATCAAATTTGGACAAAACTCAACGGGAAGTCTGTCATTTGTATGTCCGCGGTCATTAATGACGCTATAACTCAAAAACTTGATTAGCTAAATGGATAAAATCGGTACACTCATTTATCAGTATGATGAAGTCGTATAAAAGTTTAGGGCCAAATCCCAAAAAGAGCTTAAAGTTGCATATATTCAACTTCTTAATTGATCGATCCGCGTCATGCGTATCTGGTAGCAATCTGTTATTATTAAATTTTTTTACAAATCACTAAATAAATGTTTGTAAACATC